>PNEQ01003368.1:0-23606 GCA_003012365.1 Medauroidea extradentata
GCTTTTCAATTTATCAAAAATTAGCAATGCTTTTTCGCGTATCACTGCTTGGTTGACACCTGTTCTGTCTCGCCCGTGATTTTTTTCGTTGCACCATTCATTTAACAATCTTTCCATATGAATCATGTGCTCACTTCTGTTCCTATACCGAACGCCGAAAATGTTGCCGCTAGAGCCAACTGCATCCGATGTGCACAAAATTTCAATACTATTCCTATATTTTATGATTATTCGTACAGTCGATTCACTTAAACCTAATGCGCGACCAACATAAGTATGTCCTTCATGAGCGTCTGCCCGCAGTAACACTTCAAGCTTGGTCTCGAGAGATATTGTTTTGCGCTTCTTCACAGGATCACCGGAACAAGCCGACGTAGCACTACGCTTGGAAGCCATGATGATACTGAACCACAGGTGCGGCCGCGCACAGCTGTTAGTTTTCAACCAGGCCGTATGACGTCATGCCAGGATGGCACGCGCGCTCAGGGGTGTACAAAAAGATGCAGCTTCGTACAAACTGCGTGCAACAAAGGTCGCTGAACTATTTTGCGTTAATTGAAATTAAACTCGTGTTAATCGAAAATCGGACAGTAAAATTTTGGTTGCGGTAATTAAATTCGCGCAGCTTGAGGTCGTGGTAAATGAGAGATTACAAGAAGATGTTAAGTGTGAGGTGTGCACCTTGGATTCAACTGATTGTCAGTGTCCGCAACACCGTGAACATCTGTGTGTGTCTGGACAGTTAGAAGATAACAACAAGATACAGAATGTTTCCACATCAGCTCACCAGCTCAGTGACATGTATACTTGTGTTGATAGTGAGAAGTCATTTACTGAGGGAAGTGAGCTTGTTACTTACAGCAGGATTCAATCAGGAGAATATCCCTTCTCTGCAAAGTATGTGGCGCATCATTTAATCAAAACGGTGATCTTTGTAAGCACATTCAGGTTCATACAGGAGAACATCCCTTCATATCTGGACTCTGTGGCCGATCATTTACTCGGAAAGGTGATCTTTGTAAGTACATTCAAATTCATTCAGGAGAACGTACCTTGATATGCGAACTGTGCAGTAAATCGTTTTCTGGAAAAAAAAAAATCTTGTTATTTATGTCAGATCTCACACAGGGAGCGTTCGTTCAGCTGTGAATACTGTGGCGAGCCATTTATTCAAAAAAGTGATCTTTCTAAGCACATCCCGGTTCACACAGAGGCTCGTCCTTTCAGATGTGGTCTCTGCGACGATAGATCTTTTAGCCTGAGAATATATCTTTGTAGGCACATCAGGGGAGCGACCCTTCAAATGTGAAATCTGTGACAAGTCATTTAGTCATAAAATATATATATCTTGGCATGCACATTAAGGTGCACAACAGAGGAGAGGAACGTCCTCGTCCTTTCAAATGTTTATACTGTAGCAGATCATTTAGTCTAAAAATTGACCTATGTAGGCACAACAGCCATCACACAGGCGAGCGACTTTTCCGATGTGACTTCTGCGGCAGAACATTTTTTTGGAATGATAGTCTTTGTAGTGTCACATCAAGATTCATATGGGGGAACGTCCCTTCAGCTGTGAATTGTGTAGTAAATCGTTTTGTGAAAACAGTACCTTGTCAGTCATATGAGATGTCATACAGGAGAACGTCCCTATAGCTGCAACGAGTGTGGCAGTTCATTTCGTGACAAATGTTTGCTTGTCAAACACATAAGAATACATTTATAAATGTAGTCCTTTAAATAGCTGCAAGGATATAGATGTTTCTTGCAAACTGAATTAGTTTATGTTTATATGAACTCTGAGTTATGACAGTAGCATCAAATAGACAGATTTACCATTATGGCGAAGCAAAGAAGTTGCAGTTTTAATTAATTTTATGAATGTCATATGTAGAAATATGAGAGAGAACAGTTTCCAATGTTTTCTCTTTTTTGGAAATAAAAAAAGTCTTACATGTACTTCTGGAATTACGTCCTGGCACATTTATACTCGACATCACCAGTGAGTGTAACAGCATTAATACAAGCTATCAGTTGTACCATTTTATTTTCAACCAATCTGTACATCTCCACCAATTTTTATGTGTAGTAGAAATCCAATTTCAGAAGCCTCATGGTGTTTGAGAATGGTTCGCAAAATTTTAACCTGGAAAGGGGTTTTCTGAGGACTTTCCGAATCTCAAAATCCTAAAAATGGCAATAAATTATCATTTTTAACGTTAACACAGCTTCAGTCATGGTTGAGTAATAAAAAATAACCTGTTTTAAAATGAAACACAAACCTTTATTGACATGTGCATACTGCACGCGTGTAAATCATTTTCGTATTCCTGTATTTATTTCCCGGCATTCTCATGCAAGTCCACAGGTCAGCTGGAATGACAGCAGGAAGCTATGGCAACGTGAACTAATTAGTTTGCCATTGATTCTTCTGGAGCCGCGCTGACTTATCTCTGGCGTTTACATGTGGCAGCAGCACAGCATTCCTGCAGACAGAGAACTGTGCGAGTAGCTGCATGTGAGAAAACTGTGACCTTGTCACACACTGTTGTCACATCTTCAACCCTTATGTAAAGTCACTTTTACTTATTTGTGTTGTCCACCACCTTCCCGTTCTCATTTAACTTTCCGTTTGCAGTTTTCAATCAGATGTTGATAAGCGAGTGTTTAAATCTATGTTGTTGAGCAATAACGTACTTGTACTGCTAATGTGTGTGTTTAAAGCCATAAATAGTAAAGGCATCAACAATCAGCTCACATCACAAGTTGCTAGAAAGGAGGGGTGGAGGGTAGTCTACAGAGTTAAACTGAGTTTTTCCTTACATAATACTACTCAAGTCCAAAGTAGTTATTAATATATGTGCATTGTGAGCTATTAATTTTTTACTTCCCTAGAGCTCGTAAACATACCACAGTCAATTTCTTGCAATTATTCCATATGTACAAATGTGGGGTCTAAAATTATTATAATTTATCATAGTAGACATATGTCTTCTGATTTGCGTGCTTGTATTTTTTTTAAGAGGTGAATACTATCAACGACAGTATCTTGTGCCACTGCTCTTCCTCATCCTTGTATCTCTTGTATCTTTAATATGTCAATCTCACAAAATAAAACCATTAACGCACATAATACAAGAGGCTTACAAAACTTTTACCAAGAGAGGCATAACAGTACTAGATATGGAACCAAAAGTGTAAAATATCTTTTAATAAAGATTTATAACTTCTTGCCTCAAAGACTCAAAAATATAAATAATAATAATAATAATAATAATAATAATAATAATAATAATAAAAATCTATTTACAAAAGAAATAAAAAAACTATTTTGGTATGATTTTTTAGAACCTAAGAGCACTTGATTCTCCACGTTTGGGTTTATGTAACTTATGGTAGCCTATAACATAATACCAAAGCAAAAGTGTATGTAACTTTGTGTACTTGTTAAATTTTAGCCTTCTTGAATGTTTCTAATATTGATACCTAATGTGCAAAATCAACCGAAAGTGACATAATTGTATTTTATATAATTAATAAACTTTTTTTTAATCAACTATACAGGTTCCTACCAACTGCATAATATATCTTACACGCGCAACCATCAAGTAAGGTGTCCGGAGAGGTTAGACATTTCCCGTCGTCAGCCGTTACACGCGGAAAGATACAAATTTGCTGAAAATAGATCTTTAGCAGGGCTTTTTCAAGTGCTCACTTTATTCCGAACCACCTATAGATAGTTACTCTTTTATACATTGTATATCCATCTTCTAGTGACAACTGTGCAGAAAATTTTACTTAACTGGAAAATCACCTAGTATGTTACAAAACTTAGGTTCAGTTTGGCTTATTTGTAATACACAGTTATCTTAAACTTAGTGTTGTAGTATATGTATATGCTATGTTTAAACATATTGTTTCTTTTACCTTATAAATTTTCTTTTTTTATAAAGATTTTTGTATATATATATGTATAATTTTTTTCCTCTGTTTTCCATTGTTTACTATATATAAAGAAAGTAAATAAGCTCATAGTTCCTATGAAACTGATTGTTCAAATTCATGTAAATTACGAAATGTAACTTAAGTAGTAGGGACGCTATATTTTGTCATATGAAACTCAAGGAAAATGTAAATGTTTGTATTAGCTTATGTCACCATTTACTTGTATTCTTCCACTATAGGGTACTAGCCCTCAGGAACCTTTTGTGCAATTAAAAAAAAAAAAAAAAATTATAAAACAATAAAATAATTGTGGACTTACTGCTCTTCAGGAAAGTGTTATATTCATTTATACTCATGTCACAAAATTAACACAGAAATAGTAGTCAAAAAGGTTGCTGGTCTTAAACATATTGAAAACAAAACTCTCAAGGCCAAGTCTTATAAATTAAATTATCATTCAATGAAAATAGCATTAAAAGGCATCAATAATCAACACATCAATCAAAGTGTAATTTGAAGTTGGAAGCAAAAAAGGAAAACCCCAGCATTATCACAAATGCTTTCCAAAAATCAAACACCAAACAGTGAGGTGAAGTGGTAACATAATATATGAAAGCAGGAAGGAATAGGAACTAGTTAGTCTTGCTGTTGTTTACTTGTCATCAGAAGAGATGTAAGGAGCATTGAGACTGGTGATATAGTTGGGAGAGGCAGGATCGTGTGTTCTACATGTCATATGGGTAGTCTAGTCTGCTTACTGTAAGGTGCACTTAAATAACACCTGATGCAGTTTTTAAAATTTTCCATTTAATGGTAGTTGTAATTTTTTTTGTTTTGTTTTATTTCACAACATTCCAGTAACAAGAAGTAACCCTACAACTAATTTGGCTGCTGTGAACCCACAAACTTATTGTTAATATCTTATTGCGATGTTTTACATTTTTCACTCAGGCCCTAATTTTTTCTTTTTCAATTTTTTTATGATTCCTGGGAATGGTCTCGAAAAATGGTGTCCTTTGAAAAACCAGTATTCGTAAAATAGTAATTCTACTGTACACATACCAGTGTTTTCAATTAACACAGTGCAGAGATTTCACTGTACTTTAAATTACAGTATATGTCTATATTCTTAACTAGGCCATCTTCAAAATGCTCATTTTACTCAAAATGCTCATTTTACTATAAATAGCTTATAGACATATATTACAACTTTGCTACAAGAAAATAATAACAATATTAATAACTGTAGTTCTGATTATTTTTACAGTTTTAACTGTACGAATAAAGAATACTAAATATACTTGCTGACAGTTCTGCCACCTTCCAAGTTATACATGGCCCAGTGTGACATGTGAATATTTCATACCTAGTAACACATTGCAATTATTTTTGGACTTTAATATCATAAACTCAAACACTGTTATTTGACGGACACAATGTAATATCAGAAATAATAGAAAAATTGTAACTGCCATTCATAAGATGGTACTATCTCTGTGAAACTTCATAAACTAGAAATGCAGTGAAGTTCAGCATACAAAATATGTACAGTCTACAAATCCACGTATTTCCAAACTGTAAATTTATGAATGTACAGCACTGTTTACAAATAGGCGTATATGTATGTAATGAAATATTATGTTTGATTTGCTACTGTCCATGCTTGTTACGTCAGACTGTCTTGAAGCTCTGCCAATATTTTAATTTTTGGTACTTACTGTGTATCGTTCTGCAATATCTAAAAATGAATATCAACATGTTTTTTGCATGTTTCAAATATAAATTTATTTGTGCTTAGTTCCTCAACTGACAAAACGTTTTACTATTTGTGATAAGCTTGTTAAGGTTAATAAGTTTGCTTTGTTGTGATTTTTGTATTATTAATAAGCATCACATGTGATTTTTAGACGTATAACCCTATGTAAGTGAAATGGTTGTATTGTTTAACGTTGGTGAAACTGGTGTAGCATGTATGACAGAAAATTGTGGAATTTTGAAACTTTGTGAACAGAAGAGGCATTAATTATTTGGTTATAAAGGTGCCTAAACTGTATATTTATAAATTATTAAAATATAAATAGTACACAAGATGTTGAGATTAGTGGCAGGTACGTTTATATTAAATAAATCTAAGAACATTGTTATCTATGTGCTGGCTGTAGACGTTAATGCAAATGTGTTACATTTCAGGATTTTTATCAAAATATTGTAATATTTATTTGTTGGTGACCTTCAGAGTTTAGCAGCAACTTATGAAGTTCAGATTATGAAATATGAATATAATGTTTACAGGATTAAAAGTTAGTTATAATTACAAGTGTATTTTGAAACCTTGAATATATATCCTAAGAAACCTAAATTACTGCAGTTTGTAATAATGAGATTTTTATTAACAGGTGTTCGCTAGCACTATTAAATGTCTTGTGAACTTTGTCAAGCTATTTAGCTCACAAATAAAAGTAGTTTTACCACCAACATACAGTATCATCCTAATTTTATAGCCATTGATCCAATAACTATGTACAACAATTTTACAACATTATTCTCGGGACGAAATATTTCTGTGATTTTTATGTCCATTACAAATTAAAGATGAAATGCAAATTTTGGTTTATTTATTACTGTTTGACATGTCTACAATCAAGTTACTCTCCCACCACATTGTACTAAATACTTCTAAAAATTTTCTAATTATGCTAATATGCTGGCTGATAGAATAATTCATACAAAATTTTCCCATTAGTCAATAAGGTCTCAGCATTGAGCACCATCAAGACATCTCGTGACCCGGCAACGATGACTTCTGACGAAAACAAACCAAAATATTAACTCCAACCATGAGAAAAGATATTGGGCTTACAATTTAGCCCAATGCTCTGAAAATTCTAGAAGCTTTTAGAACCATTACATCTAAAAAATATGAAAACGAACCCTAGAAAGCCTAAATATTACTTAAGTTACTGATTAAAAATATGCTGCCAAGCCATTTGGAAAATAAGCATCAATATTAGTGCCGTCAAAATTAATTAAACAAGTGAATAACCACATTGCTACAAGCTATGAAAACTAATGTACAAATGCAGAAGAACATTAATATCTCTAGCTAAAACATGACAGAAGTGAGCACCTACCACATAATACAGCAGCCGTGGTGAGCTAGACTGCTAATGCAGTGCATATATTCTCAACTAGGTACTGTGCTATCTGCTCTGTCTGTCAGCTGCACCAACCCAGCAATATCACAGTGATATCTGCATATCTTCCCCTCACACCACTGCTGCCTGTGTGGTTACTCTGTACTCAACCAAATGTTTAGACGGTGAGAGGGGAAACAAAATGCTGTGTACTGGCAAAAAAGTGTATGTAATGTAAGAATGTGAATGGCAAACAAACCTAACTATAGGAGAAACAAAAGGACATTTCTGATGTAGAAAAATGCTTGTTGTGACTGTTTCGGGTCCTCGCTACAGCCATGCTCTCTGTATAACTGGATTGGCCTGATATTGACACCCCTGCAAAAAAAAAAAAGCCCAAATGTTATATTTTGGGAAAACTGGAGATCCCCAAGAAAACCTGCTGACCGGCGGCATTCTCTGACATGATTACCACAAATGCGAAAATCCAGGGACCGACCCTACCATGAATTGAACCTGGATTGCCACGGTAGGGGGCCACTGTGGCCCCTGTAGCATCAAATAGTTGGATTCCACTTCTCAGCAAATATTGGTATGAAGCATCAGCACTACCCCATCCAGTCCATTACAAATGAAAGATGAAATGCAAATTTGGTTTGTTTATTTGTGTTGATCATGTCTTGTCAAGCAGACCAGAATCGTAACACCTTGTGACTGGAATGTATGGTGCCAACATGTGAAAATAAAGTTACTAAAAACTATTGTAATGTATACAGGAGTCAGGATATTCTTACAATTTACAGCATTATCATTTTACAGCCAAGTTCTTTTTTCACAAACACATTAATAAGAGGAGTGAAATCACAACAAGAAATAAATAGTAATATTATTGCGTTTGTGCTAACTTCAAAATCACAATCCTAATTTAGTGGTGGAACATTATTCTTAATCCATTGCGCAAGTGGAAGAGTTATTTTCCAAATTGCATTGTGGACTAGATTTCTCGAAAATTGACCTGCCAAGGCCATTCCAACAGTTGCAGAATATAAGACAAGTCTGAGGAGAAATGCACAATAATAGTCCAGTAAGTAAAGGGATTTTACATAGAATTAATTCCGAGAAACATGAAATTGTGTGCATATCTGCAACCAATAGAGCTTAACAATATATCAAAAGTCCCCGTGATTCCAAGTTGTGCCTCGACCGCCATCTTCGAAAATGTCTGCTAGTTTAGAGTTTTTTGACTATGCGATTAAATCCATGCATTATTTTCAAAAATTATCTTAGTAAAAGTATTCCTACATTTTATGTAAAGCGGAAATACTTGTATATTTAAAAAGTAACAATGTTATGACTAAAAATTACGGAAATGTTATAAAAATCCACACAATAATTTGCGTAGGTTTTACCCGTGAGATCCTCTTAGCACATAGACAAAATTTATATGCTATTCTGTATACCATACTAAACAAAGACTTGAGAAATAGTGATTTCAAAATGGGAACTAGTTTTTAATTAACAAATTCTGAAAAAGTAAAATGGTATGAAAATTACACAACAATCAGAAGTCAATCGCTCATCGCACCTGGAGATCGAAATAAGTGTCTTTGTCTAACTGGTCGTCAAAAGCAGGGGAATTCTTACAGTGAAAAAATCCCTGACAATGTCCACGCATAGCTGAGCTCTGTATGCTGGCTCTAACATAGTTGCAACTGGCAGAAGTTGGTCTTTCACTAGTTTCCATCCCCAATCTGTAGGTAGTAACTGATTTCCAAGCCGTTGTTGCACCTGTAAATACACACAATAAAAATGTTGGGTGGATGCGGCGTAGGTAAGGTCAAAGTTTACCGACTGTGCGGTTATAAGCAAAGTATCTCTGCTGGTTCAAAGAACTGTTGACTTTTGCACCATGTAAGTGCATTAAAATATTTTCTACTGCTGCTCCAATGGTTTTCTTTGTCGAATTAGCATCATTAAACACTTCAAACAAAGGATACAGTTCTGTATTTTGCTACAATAGTTTCACCGCCTGACATTTCCTTTCTCGAAAAATAGCTGATGTAGTATCATATCCAGTTGCTGCATGGAGGAAAAGAAGAACATTACACAAATCACCTAACAGTAATTTCTGTTTGTTTATGTCGAAATACATCCCATCAGTATTTCTTTTTGATGGTTGCATGAACCATATATCGTCCTTGATTGTGGCGAGTGCAGTCAAAAGAACTAACAAATCCATGTCTTGGCCAACAACAACTGCACACAAACCTTTTCTTGCTTTTTGTAGTCCTCCTGTTACAACTGAGAGATCGGCATCAGCTTCTGCTTGAACAACATTAATGTTAACTTTAGTTAGCTGAGCTGTCAGAGCATTAATAAATGCAACTTTGTTGTAGACATTGCTAAGAAAGTCTTGTAAAGTAGTAGTTATATTCATATGTTTCTCAAATTGTATGTCTACTGATGTTTTCCTTTGTATTCTTCGGCATTGCTCTTCTCCTTTAGTGGTTGGTTGACTTTGATGACCATAGAATACTACAGCACAGTCATTACCATAATGTGTAAGTACCTATGAGACATAGTTGTGTAGGATCTCGCCATGAGGCTGGATGTGGCCAAATCAATGAATGAAGTAGATGCCTTCCATCTATAATGTAAACTACATTTGTATGTGTGTTTAGGTCATCTCCAGATTGTTTGGAAGTTGAATATCTTAACAATCGAGGACTTATTTCCTTTTTGCAGTGTCATTGCATCAAACAAAGAAGGAGGTTGAGGTGCTAATTTATATTCAAAGTAAGGTTTCAGCTTCTCAGGTCCTGTAGCAACACACATTATGCGATTATTGAAAAGTTGTTGTGAATTAACAACAATTACTTCATCACATATTTTGATTCCTGGAGGAATGGTAGCTAGTGAAAGTACCTTATCTCTACGACACAACACATCAGCAACTCGTCCAGAAGAAATACATACTAGATTATCTGATGACTGGGTTGTGTTGCTGTAACCACTTTGAATAGTATTCTGTCGTGTAAATCTCTGGCTTGTCTTGTGGGTCCCTTGCCAACGTGTTGGTCAGTTTTTGCAACCCTTTTGTCAGTGAAGACTTCGAGTTCTCCTGTCACTTCTGCACATGCTGTTGCTGCTAATATCCATAGTGTTAGAGTCTTTCATGTTATGAAAATAAATATAAATAAAACAAAATAAATATAAAAATAAAACAAAAAATAACATTTTCTAACATATAGGATATTAAATTTCTTGGTACAATCTTCGTTGTGCTGTTTATGGCTTTAACTGCTTTATTTTAAAAGATTCACATGTTTCACCAATATATAAACTGTAGTAACATTTATTATCTACAACTTTTGCATAAAACTTTTTTTTTTTTTCAGACTAGCATGGCTTCAGCTATACAATCAAAAAACTACAAATTGGTTGACATTTTACAAGATGGCCTATGATATACAACTTGGAGCTATGTGGACTTTTGATACATTACTAAGCACTGTTAGTTAAACATCTATGCCAAACTTCAAGCTTCTTGGAATTACTTCCAGGTTGTCTGATTTTTGGACTTTTATTTACTGGACTATAACCACATATAAGTTACAGGACTTTCCTTTAGTTATAATTTTTCAGTATGCCAGACTTCCATATTTCCTGATCTGCCATACTCCAGAAAGCAAAGGAGCAGGTTTTACATATTTCCAGGATAATATAATGGTTACTGGTGCAACCGAAGAACATTCAGAAAATCTCCACAAGCTTTTCCAAAGACTGCAGGATTATGGTTTTAGGGTAAATGCACAAAAAAGTCGAGTTTTCTGTTCTGCAGCATCTCTGAGAGACGTTATTAACAAGGATGGTTAGCATACGTACAAAGACAAATAGGAAGCAATATAAGTAGCTCCTTCCCTACAGGATGTGGGGCAGTTGCAATCATGATTGGGTTTGGCAAATTATTATGCTAAGTTTTTGCCAAATCTTAGATGAGTTCTTGCCTCTCTTCTTTGACTTTGAAAAGTGGATCACATTTGACATATACATGCTAAGCTTCCTTTGAGATGCTCAATAAATTGATTACTTTTTTGTTCAACACTACTTGCTGATTTTCACCATCTACTTCAACAGGGAAAACATCAACTTCAAGACTTGCACCATTCAAAACTCCTTCTGAAGAGCATGCTGCTTTTTCGACAGTTGCTTGTTCTTTTTTATTCGTCAACACTTGCTGATATTCATCTTCTACCTCAACAGGGAAATCTGCTACAATACTGTCAAGTAGGTATAGGGTAACTTTCGCGATCGGGCTTTTCAATGTTTAAATTTCAGTAACTTTTGTAATATCCAGAGAGAAAGAGAGAGGCAGACATAAATTCTATAGTTTAGGTTTATTTGCTTCTTTTTTTCCTTCTGCTTCTCTTTCCTGTTTTGTGTTTCAGGTTTCCAAAACAAAGAATTTATACAGTTGGTGTACAGAAGGAGCTGACGAAGAATCAATATGAATCCATATACCATATGAGATAGCAGTGTCTGTATAAACATGTGTAATTGTTGTAAATGTATAAGTTTTCTGTTTACTATGCAATCTTCATGACTTGTCCAATATCTTTGTACTATTGTGTATTGGAAAGATCTTACGGATGCAATAAAACAAATAAAACAAAACAATATTAAGTAATTTCTGTATGCTTGTAATTTGATGGTCAGACCAAGACCATTAGAGAATGTAAATAATGGTAGATAAATAATGAGATTTGATATTTCTTATGCACCTTATTTGCCTGCTTATGAGACTGTGCTAGGGTTAGTTAATGTGTGCATTCTACTGAGGTAGATTATGCTGGAGTTTGTGATTATGTGTAGGGGCGAGTGTCTCCCGAGTTTTATGTATATGTATTTAGGGGTGTGTGTCCCCACGATTTATGTTAGGGTTGGCTGCTGAGGACTGGAACTCAGTTAGCATATGTTGTGTGACTTTAAGTTTCCTATAAGGATAGGGCTAACCAAAGTTTTGTGTATGTTATTGTCTTTGCTATACCCTTCTCAGGATTCTCGACTAGGGCTTCTTGATATTTCATATTGTTCATTTAAAAATTTATTCCATTGGCATGCCTGTTAACAGTATTTTGTGAATTTAATGTTTAGTGTAATTATTCTTTTGTATTGTAATTTATAATGTTTTGTTGGCAATTTATTTAATGAATTTAAGGTTATGTTGATGTTTGTTAAGATGATTTGGTGTATCAATAAATCGCTGTTGCGATTGAACCCTGGAATTCACTATGTTTTCTTTGAAGCTAATCTATAGATCACCTTCATTATGATTGCAATATAAATAAGATTTTGCTTGCAGCATTTGCTGATTAGTAACTGATATTACTATTCTGCTATATTGAGGTTATGAAGAGTTCCACCTTTGTTTGGATTGAAATTAACTCATTGCCTAGGCATTCTTGCGAATAATAGGGAGTCGCAACCCACATTTTGTTCCTACTTGTTAGTTACCGTCACCATTAGTTGAGACTTGAGGTTAGCTCCGATGAAGGGGTGGTGATGGTACAGCTCAATTCTACCAACATTACACTGTATTTCTAATCGTGTTACGTGTACTAATGGCCGTAAAATAAATTTTTTGTGAGAATTCAACAGTTGGTCACAATGAGTAAGTCGTACGAACCAATGAGAAAATTACAGTTGAAAGCCAACCTGTGGCTTTCTTGAATAGATTTAGATTTAGTTTATTGCATCCTTGGATCTTTTCTTGTGTACATTTTTGCACAAAGATATCGGACAAGTCATATTTACAATATACAATCAAATAAATAAATGACATAAGTTATACATTTAAAATTATACACTAAAAGAGCGAAATCCAACATTTCTTGTCAATTCAGGCTGGCACGTAGGCTCACGCCAGCATACTTCATAGTCTCCACATTTAAAAGAAAAGAAAAAAGCAAGAGAAGAAACAGAATCTTAACCCAGAATAAATATCTTAAATAAGTATCTACACTGTCATAGATCCACTCAAATACTCATTGACTGTGTAAAAAGCATTAAGGATCAAGAAATCTTTAAGGTTTTTTTTGAATATTTTTGTGTTAGCTAAACGTGCGTCTTGCAGGTGGCTGGGGAGTTTGTTGAACAACTTGCAAGCTGTGTATGAAGGACCTTTTTGCTGTAAGGTCAAGTTGACAAGAGGCATGTGTAAAAGGTTTTTACTTCTAGTGTTATGGTTATGAAAATGTTAATTTGTGTGGAACAACTTCTGATTTTTAGGAATGAATGTCAGCAATGAGTAAATATATTCACAAGCTAAGGTCATTATTTTGGAACTTTTAAAAAGGGGTCTACAGGATTCAGTCTGTTTTCTCCCGTGAATTATTCTTACAGCTCTCTTATGCATACGGAAAACATTATTTCTGTCAGAGGAGTTACCCCAAAACATGATGCCATAAGTCATGATAGAGTGAAAATATGCAAAGTATACAGTCAACACCGAATCTTTGTTTAGTATACCTGATACATTACGTAGAGCGAAACATGCAGAGCTCAGTTTTGGAATGATATATTCAATATGTGTTTTCCAATTCAGTTGACAATCAACATATAAACCCAAAAATTTTGTGTCTGTGGCTTTATTGATTTCTGCAGTGCCGCAATGAACATTTATCGTTGGCTGATTACTATTTTTTGTTGCAAACTGTAGGAAATGGGTTTTTTCTGTGTTAAGGTTTAATTTGTTTCCTATAAACCATGCATCTAATTCTGTAAAAGTGGTTTTGGCTTGTTGATTAAGTTCTTCCTCTGATTTTCCTGATATTATGATGCTGGTGTCATCTGCAAATAAGGTAGGTATAGAACTATTGTTTAGGCAATCAGGCAGGTCATTTATGTAAACCAGGAATAACAGAGGTCCGAGAATCGAACCTTGAGGAACACCATGTCTTATCTTACCTGGTTTTGAATAAACAATATTTGAGTCTTCCCTAATGCTTCAAAATGGTGGCGTGCACGTCTGCTTTGTTTGGAATTCCGCAGACGGAGTCAATAGATTCATCACACATAGAAGCTTTTGAGTCTGAAGATGAAACACTATTCTGCAGTTCTTTTATTATGAATCACGCATATGGATACTATTATCATGTGTCAAAGTCTGAAGAAACACGTGTCTTGTGTTTGAGAGGACGACTAACCTATTCATACAAACAACATAATACGTATTTCGAGCAAAATACGTCTGTGAAGCGTACATAAAGGAATTTTGCTCTGAGTGAAATTCATGTTTATTATTATTTGTGAAGTTTGCGAGTTGTTAATGTATGTACACATTTAATAAAATAAAACATGGTGTTACCAACTGTAACTTAGTTAATTTAAAACAAACGTTAAATTCAGAACTCCGCAGTGAAGCAGATTTTACTTTTGCAGCATTATCAGTGCAAAATATTTATTTAGGTTTTTTTTCAGCCCTGGCTTATTTCATAACATAGTTGCAGGTTATGTGTGCCAATTAAGATAGGAAGTTTTCTGAGCTAGGAACAAAAAGTAGGGGCTATGACTGATTTATAAACATAACAGAAACATCTGCGATACTAATTCGAGTGAAAATGCAGCAGCAAAAAGTTTTTCAATCCTAATAAAGGTCCTTAAAATATTTTAGAATGTCCTTTGAAGTCCATATTTTTCATCATACCAAGGGAGTACGAACCATAGCTGGGATGGTTCCTCAACAAAGGCTACGGCAGACTCCTCTCCCAGCTCCTGTCATTGTACCAAGCTGTGTATCACCATCTCTAAATGACCTCGCTGTCGACAAAACGTAAAGCTCACTCGCTTTACCCAAGAGAAAGTAAAAACAAATATTAAAATACCTACCTGATTCGTAACTACTATGCAACATTCCATTTTGGACAGAATGTTCTATGTTAGTAGTGTCATCGACCATGTTCGACCTGCCAACATTGCCTCTCATTGAGACGACAGCTTAAAACATTGCGCTCCTCGACTGAAAATCTCGTAGTGTAACATCCATTACATAACACGTACCATTTAAATATCCCACACTCTGGGTGATAGTATAATTGTCTGAACAACTCATATTTTACTCCCTATAATTTCAAAGTAACAGAGGATACGATTTCACTTTTACACAACATTTATTGATGGAATCAGGTTACGTAACTGCAACAGTCTTTACAACTTCTCGTACAAAAGTTTACGACCCAAAAGTGGTGTTGTCAGGTTCAAAAAACAGCACAAGAAAAATAGCCTACATAGCTCAAATTTATAAAGAAGAGCAGGAGCATGAATCAGCTGGAACACATGGCTTGCCTCGCTACTTCACTGGTAGCCATATTTAGTCTGAGCTACATCACGGGACAGTCACAATGTAACACAGAGGAGCTCTGCCAGTCATAGTCGTTTTATTTTCTTTAGGCCTGGGCTCGGCAAAATATGGTCGAAAGAATAAGTGCTCCCTGTTAGAGGAAAAAAGTGATTTGGAATATTCGTGTGTTCAACAGTAGCACATTTCATTTCACTAGTAAGTCATATCAGCATAACTTGCCCGCTTTGTTGGGGATCTGCCCCACAACCAAGTGTAGTATTCTTTAAACATTTTCAGATCTATTTTTATTTATCTGTAAACACAATGAAAGTAAAAATTATATATATTACTGACAAATAAGAGCAAAAATAGGATTAGGTTTGCAGAACAACATAAACTCCAAAACTAATGAAGTAAATTTTATTTATTTATTTAATGGCTTTGTTTGTGGCGAAGTTAAGACTTTCACCTTCTCTTACACTTAACCACGTTTTACACAATTAAAATCATACATGTGTGACAAACAAAAATAAAACTATAACTACAAGAAACACTTAAATACAAAATTAATATAGCAAAAATGATTCATTAATTATCCAGCTTAGGAAAAGTACCTAGCTTTTTCATTCATTTTTATCATTCAACATCAACGTTGTATTTTACAGCTACAAACATAAAAACAAAAGATTTAGTATGTATAAAATGCAAACACTGAACAAAATACTAAATACAGTGTTTAATAGGTGGTTTACTTACACAGTGAAAATACCACTAGCATAATGTTACTATTTGCTACAGAAGTAAGATGTTTGGATCCGATCAGAGCCTTGACGCTAGTAATAGCTGTTGAGAACATTGCACGAGTGGCTGCCGTTGGATTTGACTCTCGTCACTGGCGACGGATACAAAGAAGAAGAACTGTTTAAATTGTAACACTTGTGCAACTATTTTTCAGGGTAGAACAAAGTAAAAAATCAATTTCGTATTAATAAAAAAATTATATTAAAATACTGACATTTGTGTAAGTCAATGTACAATAATTTATTGTATAAGTTCATTGATAAGAAACTAATGTGTTTGTCTTACTTTATTTTCCAGTACAAATGTAAACACTGTTTTCTGTTTGATATTTATTTATTTAAATTGTTGCAAGCATATTAAAAAGGTTATCATTTCTTTATTTTCAGTTTTTGTTTCTTCAAAATACTTTTACAATTACTAAGTTATTTCTCTAGGGAATTGTTAACAGCACACGTTCGTGTCACCAGCAGCCGGCGATATTACATCGCTCTATCATGACGACGAAGCAGGAATTCATTGCTGGCGGCAAGCATCGGGCGTATCGCGTCGCTGTATTATGAATACCGCTTTACATTTGTGAGGTCTTACAAACTTTTAACTCTATCACGGTGTCACCCGGTTTACTGGAAAAAGCCAGTTTCTAAATGCAATGCAAGTTCACAAGGATTTAAAGTTTGAAAGGAAAAACTGTGCACATTATAGATTCATATGCAGCATTAATTTAACAGAGAAACTTGCACCTAATGGCCTACATGTATGAGCCGAAAACAATTATGTGTATTCTGCATTGCAATGTATGCATAGGCCTCACCACCAACACACTCGTACAAAGAATGAATGGTCGTAGAGCATACACAAAACAAGCAATAGCCGGTAAAGTGGACCTACTTGACAAACCAGTCGCAGCACATGCTGCATTACGCAAGCAAAACTTTGCCTCCTGTTATAACACCAAAGTAGTAAGAGCCCTACCACCCTCAAGAAATAGCTCAGAACTAAGGTGCTGGGAACTAGCCCATCAATACATTACTAAAACTCGACAACCCCCAGCTCTCAACATCTGATAATCGCAACCATAGCACCAGAATACCACTATGCCCCCACATCTCTTCTTTTTTAATTTTCCCGCCACATCCTAGTTCACTCCCTGGCAGCTAGGGTAACCAACCACGCTTCTACCGCAGCCATTATTCAGTGTGCCTAAACTCGCAGCTTGATAAAGCTGGCCTAGCTAGCGAAACATCGCGCAACAGTGCAACTTTGTGTTCGTCCTTTAATATGTGTGAAACTATCAAGAATTACCATGAGTACCTCGACCAGCATATATATATATATATATATATATATATATATATATATATATATATATATATATATATATATATGCATGCATGCATGCATGAATGCATTCAGTTTTAAAATTTACCCAACGTTAAGAACAGAAGTATCTCCACACATGCATTATTAAATTAATATCTACTTCTCTAACCAATTCGTTTTTCCGATATATGCAGCAAACGTAAGTCATCATCATTTTACATAATTTTTGGCTTGTGTTATTTTTTTTTTTTTTTTGTACTTTTAACCATTACTTACATTTGTAAAATATTACATAACATTCTGGATAACTTGCAGATTATTTGTCAACAGTAATGCCCTTCTTGCCTTTTATAACCTCCTGAACATATTGTGACCGGTTACTACGTTTTAAAACAAAAACTATTCGTCAAAATTTACATTAAACTAATCACAATTTTGGGTTATTTCTTACAGGGTGACTACAGAGTTCCTGCCAAAAAATTCCCTGACATTTCCCTGACATTTGTGTAACTGAAATATTTTACTGTAACAAATTAAATTTTTTTTCCTGAAAAATATTTGACCAGAAATCACAACCGAATGTAAATTAAATCTGATTTTAACATGCCTTAAATTAAATCATAACATTACTCACCAGATAATCGCTTTTTATGACATCAAAGTACTCATCAGAGGTACAGAATTTGATGCTGTACTTGTGTTAACAAATACCACTTTCACAGAACAAGTCAAATTTTAAAACAAAGTTCACACAGTTGCACCTATCCTCACAATAATTGTAAGCCTAATAAAAACTACTATGTCTCCATACTACCACCACAGCAGTTATTTCATGTACAGCATATATACATTTGGAAGAAACATTCCAACTCTTCAGACGAAGAATCAAGTTAATTTTGAACAACAATTCATCATAATATCATTTTGAAATTTTCACTTGGTTATTTTCCATGTGTAACCAACATAAAATCATAATATTTAAATGAAGACAATAAAATGAAAATGTAGTCGGTACACTATGAAATTTATATCAACCGGAAGATTACAATTTATATGCAGATGAATGCATCAAATTACTGTGTAAAAATGACCAACCGACAATTTAGGTACATTTTCAAAAAATTCCCTGCACAATGCCTGAATCCCCTGACATTTCCCTGTTTACCCTGACACACTAAATTTCCCTGACATTTCCAGGTTTTCCCTGTTTTCCCTGCCTGTAGCTACCTTGAATCATCTAAGGGAGCTGAAATAGTAAAATATTACAACATAACATTTTGACACGTTCTGGGTGAAGGCAGAGAGGTGAGGTGTCGTACAAAGGTACCACGTGGGTATTGGCGGGAAAAACCAAACACCTGCATGGGCCGACTGCTCGTCGTAGTGGAGAGCGAACGTCAACCACCTGTGTGGCGACGTCCACTCTGGATCCTCCGCATCAAAGTTGATGAGGAGATGAACCTGTTGAGAACTGGTTGAGAGGTCTAGTTTCCAAAGGAACATGAAGTGGTCATAGCCAATAACTCACTTGCGGATTCCAAGTTCACTGCGATTTATTGTGATATTGTTTCATACAAATGTTTGTACTCTCGTACAATCAAGCGGACTCTACATAAAGCTTGTAGACGGCTGAAGCTGTGCTGCCTGAACTTCTGTTACACAATTGTAAAAATTCTGACCGTGATAGAAAACCCCAGGGCGCTATGAGCTTGCAGGGATGGGGGTGGCACTGCTCCTGGATGAATGAAAAGTTACGTTACTCGTTCCGTGAAAGCAAAAATGACTATTGAAACTTAAGTGATTAGCACAAGGATGTTGAAAAGTCCAGGAGCCACATCGCATGTGACTCATCCCCTCACGCGTGGAACAAGACTAACTCGTGATGGCGGTCAACCTCACTAGCTAGCGGGGGTGCGGGCCAAAAGGATCCCAGGCGAACGCTTTACGCACGAGAGATGAAAAGCAATACAAACAACACTTGGAGAAATTACATAAAACATACATCAACCTTTGAAAACACTAACATACTTCCAGTTTCTGAAAACATGAAAATATAAATGCAGAGGGAAATTATTTACTACTGCCTTCCGCTCCGGTTGTCTTGTAAATCTGTCTCTCTCAGTCAAGCTGGCATCAATTACTAAGAAATTTCACATAAGACACTTAATTTTCATAAGAGTAACACTAATAAATATTTTTAAATAAAACAATTGGTGCGCTGTGATGATTGTTATTGTTTATTATTTTTAGTAAATGAATTTACAAGCCCCAGTGTCAAAAATTCAATTAAAAATTACTTTGTTTATATTTTAGTGTTACAATATGCCTAACATAATTTTATTTATATCAGAAAATGTGTGGATAAGATTTAGTTATACTGTATGTATGTAATTTGTTTTAATCGGTGGATGTAAATAGCTGTATGTTACGTTTTGAAATTTATCTCAGAATCCTAGTATGTTAAAATATCTTTGGTAAAGCCTACCGCAATTTTCATCACCATTATTTCATTTTTTATTTGCACCAGACATTTTTTTTTCTTATTTTAGACACAACATGTGACTAAATTTGACTCTTATGAAATTTTTTTATCTGTCATAGTTTTTGCGTAATGGCTTGTTAAAGTCATATTTTGCATGTTTCCGTTTTAACGACCACACTAAAACATACTGATATACCAAACTCAAAAAAATCACAATGGATAAAGACATTGCAGGCTACAATGACATGCTCATAAAATTAAAAAAAAATATATTATTTCTATTTAAAAAAAAAATATTGAATTTTTTAAATTTTAATTTTGAGTTACAGCATTTTTTTAAAATTCAAATAATTTTTATTTTTTTTATGAGCATGTCATTGTAGCCTGCAATGTCTTTATCCACTGTGATTTTTTTGAGTTTAGTATATCAGTACGTTTTAGTGTATTTGTTAAAACGGAAACATGCAAAATATGACTTTAACAAGCCATTACGCGAAAACTATGACAGATAAAAAAATTTCATATGAGTCAAATTTAGTCACATTTTGTGTCTTAAATAAGATAAAAAATGGCTGGTGCAAATAAAAAATAAAATAATGGTGATGAAAATTGCGGTAGCTGCGCCCTTAACAGAAGCTATTGTAAATATCGTACCAGCTCTCGGGGCGTACATGAATATAAACAATACCACATGGACTAGAGACAATGGTGTATATAACCAATTGTAGTTCTTCAGACACTGTAATTAGTGTGAATATTAGCTTAATATTTTTAAGTGGTGAACACGACGATTCGAGGCTCAACATCAGATAATAACTAACTCTATTAGAAGCGACATAATGGAGCTTTTTAACCATTGTTATTGTACCAGCTCTCGGGGCGTACAGGAAAGTAAACAAAGCCATGTGTAATTTGAGACATTGGTTTAAACTTCCTCTTACATTTCACGAAATACTGTAATTTGTAAGTAACTCAATAGTATATTTATAAATCGTAAATGTGACATTACTTATGTATCTTCCTCACAGATAATACAACAAGGCCTAACAAACTTCAAGGTAACCAAACTTCTGCGAACTCCGACGCCATGGCAATCCAAAGAGAAAATGAGTACGATAAAAATCACCTTCTTGTCGCTTCTGTTACTGCTTATTTATTCTGTGGTAAAGCTAAGAGGTCAAAGTGTTTAACTGCTTTGGAGTCACATTTTAAATGCTGTTTTATATCTGAAGTTTGATGGTTTTTTTCTTAGCTTGTCTAGGTATATTATTCTATGTAATGTCTACTGAAAAGAATGGAAGGCTAACAATAAAAAATACTATATTTTTTGGTAATTTATGGAAGAATGGAGAACCCTGCATGAAGCATGTGAAGCAGAACATTATTAGGTAAAATCAGCCTATGGTATTGTAAATATATTTGTGCTAAGTTTATTTGTTGAAAATTTGGGCGATCATTCATTTGAGACTATCACTTAAATTCAGTGTATAAATTTGCTGCCGACCCAGATGCCCATTAACTGTGTATCGACCGAGCTATTTTGAATATAAAGGGAAAATAATTTTAATTTGTTGGGTATTCAATCATTGGCCAATTTACTTGCATGTCTCATAATGAATTTGAAAATGGTAAAATACATCACCATTATTTACAGTTTTGTTTCTTCTTCCTTGTTCAGCAAACAGTAACTTCGGTACATGCAATGTCATATTTTATTTCAAAAGTATGAGTATAATACTACGTAGTTAAATTCATGTCAGTTGATATAGTATTTGACACAAATTCCTTTGTTTTATTTGGTTGTATTCAGGTGGTTTATTTTCTTATAATTTCCATCATTTTGTGTGTATGTTGTTGTAAATCTTGTGCAATTATGAATTTTAAAAAATACCTTTACAGCGGTATGCGCCGTCTTTAGGTTGCTTAAGTTGTCACTCTGGACAGCGCTCCATGGTTCAAAGTTGTGTACAGAAATAAACTCACTTTTTAATTTCTGCTAGCAGCACTGTGTTGTAGTGATTAGCGGAAAACTACGCTGGTTAACTTGACGTGCATGAATTTGCTCACATCATTCCCGCACTATTTATTAAGGCGACACGTGTTCTAGCATTCTTGCAAGTCGTGGGCCCCGATGCGATGATGCTTTTGCAAACGACCAATGTCCGTTGTTTCTGGAAGCCTGTTGTACATGGGGATGAATTTTGTTTGCTGTAATTCGTGCGTTAGTAATATTTTCCTTTGTGTGGCTGTGTTTGCAACATAGGTGCATGAACGTAGCCGCTCAGTTGAACCCATTGTTCGCGGAAACGTCCTGGGGTGCGTTCCATATTCCCTCGGGTTGCTGATAGTGCTGACTGTAGCCACTGGGGGTTTGCCGGTGGTGTGGCATGAACGGTCGCTAGGAGCGTGGGCTGTTAGGCACACATCAATTCAGTACACATTAACATAAAATTTAAACTCTACTTAAAATGATTTACAAGACTCTTGTCAAAAGAAACCAAACTTAGTGATGCACGCAGCACTTTTTTTTTCTCAGAGGCTGCGAGGCTGGTATACTATCCTTCGCAACACGAAAATAATGAAAATCAAAAAATCAAGTGAATTTTGCTGTACTGTGTTCGGTACGTCTGCCCTTTTAACAATGGCACACTCAGATAGAGAGAGAGAGAGAGAGAGAGAGAGAGAGAGAGTGTGTGTGTGTGTGTGCGTGAGTGTGTGCGTGTGTGTGTGTGCGTGCACAACGAGAATTGAGTTAATGCAAAAACGGCACTGTCAATCAGTCCAAACTTAGTTACTTATGCCGTTCTTACCCGTTTCCCAGTTGTGTTTACTTTTATGCTTGCCTGGCTGATGTGTAGTGCTGATAACGCTTCCCTATTCATTTATTTGTCGTGCCTTCACTTCGCTTGGCAGTGACACAGTCTCTCTCTCTCTCTCACACACACATACACACACCTCCCCTTCCCCCAACGTCACAATACTCTAAGCAGACAAAGGTAAACCAAACGTGCATCAATCACCTGCACCACTGATAAATTCCATGAGCCGATGATCTGACCACAACGTCGGCCCCAGAAATCCTACAGCCAGGAGAATATTACAAGTTTACAACACAATAAGTTACTCACTTCACCAGGAAAACTGAATTACCTACTAAAAACTCCCAAAACTCGGAAATCAACATACAAGATGTGATTATTTGTCATTTTCAGTGGTTGGGTATGAATAGAGGCAGGGAACGACAAATCCTGTTGTACACACGGTGTTGTGAGTTACACAGTAGCTCAACTAGCTCCAAGAGCAGTTTTCTTAATCTCAGGGTTTCCTTTTGCCATCCGTTCCCCTTCTGGTTGACTCAAATAACAACCTCAGTTTAAAAGTTAACATTGAATCCTGCACTTGGTGAAAAAGGTCACTGTGAACTTAAATAACTTTAAAAGTTGGCTCACAGAATTATAGGTTTAGCCTACCTGTAACCTCCGCTGTCACCTAGAGATACTTCAACACACATTTCAATATATTATTTAATAAGCTGCACGTAATATTGGCCTATTTACATAAATAATTTTGCAATCTTCAAACATAG
>PNEQ01003368.1:24606-40489 GCA_003012365.1 Medauroidea extradentata
ACAGAATTATAGGTTTAGCCTACCTGTAACCTCCGCTGTCACCTAGAGATACTTCAACACACATTTCAATATATTATTTAATAAGCTGCACGTAATATTGGCCTATTTACATAAATAATTTTGCAATCTTCAAACATAGACTTTTACTTCCAACAACATTAGTAATATATTACATTCTCTCTGTTGAAAAAGAAATCATTCAAAAAAATGTTCTACCATTAGGACGAGTTCATAATATTTATAGTTACAAACCAAATTATTTTAAATTGTAAACAAAATGAAAGATAATAATAAATAAATTGATTTTGTGGAAAAATTCAAAAATAAAAATAATCTATTCATTATGCAGGCTGCTTAGTTAAAATAATTATTTAAAATGTAAACAAAACTATATGCTTAACCTTATGACTTTTAACAATTAAACAAAAGAAATGTAAATATGGGGCAAGGGGTTAACATTAAGTAAATAAATAATGAAAAATAACAACAAAGGCAATTATGAAAATGTAAACATAAACACTGTAGTCTATAAGCACTCTACAAAGGTAATAGAGATTATCTTTACTGACTTTAGTATACAGGTGAAAGTAAGCTGATAAGGGCTAGGGGAAGGGGAGGGTTACAAGTTGGATATCTGCAAGGTATTTCTCCTCCAAGGGGGCAAGAATATTGATTAACATTTCCTGGGAAACACATTGCAAGTTCTTTCCCACGCTGACGTTTGGGAAGGTATGTGGGGGAGGGGGGTCATCTGACAGCCGTGAGACAAGCATGTAACTCTATGTTTCACAGTCTTGTTATCTACAAAGAGTAAAATTTACGCTTTATAAAGAAATGAGGGGTACACAAACTGTCATGTAGTTGTGCTCACAGGCCGAAAGTTGCTCTCCGATCTGCGCCATCACAATTTTCAACAGCTTAAACTTTTTTTTTGGAAATTTTTTGCGATTTTTGACGGTTCCCGAAAGTATGTTCGTAAAATCGCTACCTCCGTAGTATCCAGGGTTCGTAAAATCGGGGGTCTAATGTATATACACTGAATAGTCCCTTCACGTACGACAGGTATTTACATTTTCTTTACAAAAGCTTTCTAATGCATAATTCTGGGAGGTTAGAAAATCTTAGTGAAGGATTTTGTTCAGCACTCAATATTGATGTCTTTATAGCTGGTGAGGGGTGATATGATGTGAGTATGAAGCAGCATCGGAATGAGAGGGCCAGGAAAACGGGAGGTCCCCTAGAAAACCTGCTGACTAGCGGCATTGTCAGGCATAATTTTCACACGTGAAAATCCAGGGACAGACCCTACAGGGAATCGAACCCGGATTACCTTGGAGGGAGGCGAATGATCTAATTATTTGGTCAGCGTGGCCCCTGTTAAATAACATATCGATAATATTTTTTTTTTATTCTCTCTCCCTTTCATTACTTAAAAAATAATATTCACAAAACAGCGTAAATATATACTAGTGACCTAATAGAACCAGCATTATAGTAAATATTTCAAGTGGAGACAAGTTGACAGCACAAACATAATTCTCTGAATGTAAAAAACATATATAGGCTACTCAAAGAAGCTCAAGCCTGTGTGTGCATAGCACATAGGTCTTGTGGCTACTGGCCCAAGTCCGATGCACACTCAGGTTGGCATATTTAAAAAAATGTATACAGTAGATACTGTAACAGCCAACCCACACACTGACCTCAACATTCACACTGCAATTGGTCCTCCAATGACAATCATGAGAGCAGCGATAACGAGACCTTCCTGATGCAGCTACAGATGTACTGCCGCTACCACCTCCAGTCTTACAAGTGACTGCAAGCGTCAATCAGTTATCGTCAGATTATCAGCCAGTACAGACTACATCCCAAGATTGGCTTTGCACGCCAGTCAGCTGTTACTATTAGGGCCAAAATAGATGCCAGAGTCCGAGAGGGGAGGGGGCAGATAACATGTGCCGGTGATGCCTATTATTGCCCTAGTGTAACAGCTACGGCAACTGTAGCGGGGAGCGATGTCTCTCGCCACTTGGTTGTTGGTTGTTTACGTTTACTGCTGGTGTTTATTTATGGACTCGTCGGCACGTAGGCAGAAAGTATGAGGTTATGTAAACTGAAAGGAAGTAGTTTTGCTCATACTGTTTTATTTCACTGTGAATCAGATCATAGTTACAATACTCGATTGACATAAATGCTCACTGATAGTGAACCAAAGGATCTAAAGTTCTATTTCAGTAACATACAACAATTACGTTGAAGTTATGCTACCATCATGTAGACTACATTTTTTGGTCAATGCTGATTCCCGAGAATCTGATTTTCAGTACTTTAACGAGGGAAAAGAACCCATAGACGTAGTTACATTACTATCCCATGGGATATACTATCTCTTACAAATTCTCAACACCTGATCAAAGTTCCAATAGAATACACAAATATGGTTTGATTTAGTTAAAAAAAGACTAAGTCCGTGCCTATCCTGCGCGGTTAAGCCATCTCAGCTTCTTCCGCCAGCCCCTCATCTCCACAGCGCCCGTGACACGACCGTTTCTTACGCCATCTCTGCACAACTGATAAAGCTTCAACAGACATGGTAACTAATAGCATGCCTCGGCGGAGTGATACAATAGAATCCAAATTTACCAAAAAACTGCAAAGTAACACTTAAGCGTACAACGAAGGGTTTCAACAATTGAATCTACAGATTTTACATTAAAATAATAAAGAATATTAATACAAATACATTCATTGGGGACAAAAAAATTTCGCATCAGCAGAACTACTTTCGCGGCGCAATACCCTAAGCAAACCCCTGAAAAAAATTCTGACCAAACGTGCGTCAACAAACTACGTCATGAAAAAATTCCGTGAAGAAAGCGATCAACCACAACGTCGGTGCTAGAAATTCTACAACCTGAAGAAGCATGCACCACAAAAAGTTACTCACATTATTAGGAAAAATGTAATAACTACTAAAGGTTGCCAAAACTATAAATAAGGAAAAATACAAGAAAAAGTAATATCAACAAAATAATTAAAATTTTACTGTGGTCAATTTGAAACCAAACAAACCAGGAAAACAAACTTATGACTCTTACTTTAAAATTTCTGACTTTATTTTAGATTTAAATTTTGAAGAAATTTAAATTACTGGTGTCCCCAATTAACTACTAAGTTATTGAATCCTGTTGTTTCATACCTAACACCTGATGAACGAATACTGAATAGTACATGCAGCCTGTTAATAAAGACTTAAATTGAAATACAAAAATTTTTTACATAAATTTAAATAGGGTAAGAAGTGCCTGTACACTTCACACTAGGAAGGTCACGTTGGCTAATGATTTACCACACAGTTCACAACTGAATGGACGCTCTCCTGTATGAGATCTCATATGCACAGCAAGGTTACTTTTACTATAAAATGATTTACCACAAAGTTTACAAGTGAAAGGACATTCTGTTGTGTGATATCTAACATGACTAATAAGTCTATATTTGTCAATAAATGATTTACCACATAGTTGACAACTGAAAGGATGCTTATGTGTGAGATCTCATATGCCTAGCAAGGCTACTTTTTTCAGAAAATGATTTACCACAAAGTTCACAAGTGAAAGGACGCTCTTTTGTGTGAGTTCTAACATGACTATCAAGGTCACGTTTGCTAATAAATAATTTACCGCACAGTTCGCAAATGAATGGACGCTCTCCTGTGTGAGATCTCACATGCCCAGCAAGGTTATTTTTACTATAAAATGATTTACCACAAAGTTTACAAGTGAAATAACATTCTCCCGTGTGAGATCTAACATGACTAACAAGATTATGTTTGTCCATAAATGATTTACCACATAGTTGACAACTGAAAGGACGCTCTCCTGTGTGAGATCTCATATGCACAACAAGGTTCCTTTTATAAGAAAATGAATTATCACACAGTTTACAACTGAATGGACGCTCTTCTCTGTGAGATTTAATATGCAGAACAAGGTTATTTTTATTATAAAATAATTTACCGCAAAGTTCACAAGTGAAAGAACGCTCTTTTGTGTGAGTTCTACCATGCCTAGCAAGGTCATGTCTTCTAATAAATGATTTACCACACAGTTCGCAAATGAATGGACGTTCTCCTGTGTGAGATTTCATATGCGAAGCAAGGTTACTTTTACTATAAAATGATTTACCACAAATTTCACAAATGAAAGAACGCTCTTTTGTGTGATTTCTAACATGCCTAGCAAGGTAACTTTTGCAAATAAATGATTTACCACACAGTTCGCAAATGAATGGACTCTCTCCTGTGTGAGATCTCATGTGCACATCAAGGTTACTTTTATCAGAAAACGATTTACGGCACACTTCACAACTAAATGGTCGCTCCTTTGTTTGGTTCCTGCTGTATGTAAAATGTTCATTTTCTTGCACTTTACTGTTGTATTCCAACTGTCCAGACACACACAGAGGGTCACAATGTTGAGAACACTGACAATCAGTTGAATCTAAGTTATGCTCCTCACACTTAAATTCTTCTTGTACAAATTCACACTTCACAGCATCACTGTCTTCAGTGCCACAGCTCACATAATTGGTTCCTTCAAGCTCCGTACAGGATATAGTCCCAACTGCAAGGGCATTCAAGTCCTGCAAAAAATTTACTGTACTTAGAACATTTCCACTAAAAATTACTACAGCAAACATATTCCTGTGATGTTATATATCTACATGCCACTCATAACAGAGCATTGTTCAGTACAATCACCTCAGCCTCTGACATTCCACCAAATACAATCTTCTCATACTTCTGAGATACAACACCAAGAAACGAGGGTAGAACGGGTGACAAGAGAAGGTGGAAGGGGGCTACGTTATAATGAGGCAGTCTACCACACAAGTACATCACACAGTGTCATGGTCCGACTAACTGGATCAACAATACAAGAACTATGTCGTATGATATTTAATGGTTGATTTCATTCTTCAGTATTGTAAACAGTGCATTGTTCAGTACTGCCGGGTAAATATGCTGTCCTTGTTTGCAAGAAGCAAAATTATACATTCAGAAAAACCACCCATATAATGAACACAATAACATTTTTATATGAAAAAATTGGATAGTCAAATTTAAGAAAAATCTGCTGTAACTTAACAGTGAACTAGGTAAACATTAAAAAAAATCCTAACAATTTTCATGAACAAGGTTTTTGCACTGATAAATATTTAACAAAATGTGAAAATAAATTTATATGTAGTTGCACTCACTACAATAAGTTTTACAGCACACAATGTTAACTTTGGCCAGCCCTGGATGGACGATATTGGGCGGAGTTTAACTTTGGCCAGCCCTGGATGGACGATATTGGGCGGAGTTTCCTGCCACCTGTTGTCAACAAGACTCTGACCTTGAGCTGTCTTTTCTCTCCAGCTGCTTGGATCATTAAGAGTAGAGGATGAGAAAGATAGCAGTGCAGGTATTATGTCAATTATGTATTGAAAATTACAGAATAAATAATGATGAATCATTTCAACGTCGTGTAGTATAAGTTGCCAGTTGTATTTTCCTGAATATTTCATCTAAAAATATTTGCTGTAGTGCTGTGGTGATTAGATACCTGATATAAAAGCAACGTTTACTAAGACTATAACACAGTTTTGACCCACACAATATGTTAGCTTACTGCAAGCCTTGCACTTGACTTAAACTTGTATGCTGGCATATGTATTTTTTAGAGTGCAGGCTTGCATGACAAGCTTTCTGCAAGTGTATTTAAGAAAAATTGTTGCAGTTAATTTCTTGCAAGCTTGTGTTAAGCTTCATGGCTTACAAGTTAATCTTAAATTAAGTTTAGTATGTAAGTTAGCAACAATTAAAAAAAGCGTCAACTAGGCAACTTGCAGCAAGCTTTTAGGCTTGTCTTAACAAACTTGTTGCAAAGTTGCTGGTTTGCCTGGATAAGCTTGCAGCAAGCTTGTAGTAAGATTTTTCTGCTGTCTGGGATGTAAGCTAATGACGGCTTGCATTTCACTTGATTTTAGCTTGCCATATCAAGATTACTCACGAGACTACTTAGCAATCTTAATTCATGAAATATTTTCTAAGTGTCCATCAATAATGATCGAATTTGATTTAAACTTAACTTTGTAAATGAACAAGCACTTTAAAAAGTAAAATTATTTCATATGCTAGCTAAAACAACTATTACGATATTACAAATAACTGCAAGTAAACTGATATCCTTACTATTGTTAGTAAATTCACAAACATCAGCATTTCCATAACAAAGTTTGTTCTCTTACAACTGAATCGCACTACTACACCACTTAAATAATTGCAATAGTCCAATGGTTAGCACACCTGTTTTGAAGCCAAAGGGTCAGTGGCTCGAATCTTGGCACAGGAGCCGAGATTAAATGTTTAGTAACTAACATCACAAGTCGATGACCAAGCAATATTTAAGATGTAAATTTGAATGATAGTGAAAATATTGCAGAAAATAAAAATTTCATTTATTCTGCAGGCTTGAAAATCAAGCTTGCAACAGTCTTGCAAATCAAGCTTGCAACAGTCTTGCAAATCAAGCTTGCAGCAAGTTAGAAATGTGTAAACTAGACAACTTACAGCAGGCTTGTAACAATTTTATTCTGCTGTCTGGGGAAGTTTCCACATCGCATCCCTCTTAGTTTTTGTTAAATTCTAAGACTATACTTTTCTCATGTTCGTAACTTGTCTCCTGCTGTCCATGTCTTGTCAATAGTGGTGGAGAAATTTTTATCTTGCAACCCTTGGCATATCCTTTTTCCTCTCCACAGATTGCTGACATAAATAATTGGCTGTAAATATGTCATTAAGGGATGAGAGAGTTCGCAGCTTAAATAAGCTTGAACTACAAAGTGATATCACTGCACTGTTGCCAGTATAGGGATGCGGTGTTGCCAGTTGTATGTGGCAGCCACTTTCTAGGCAGCAACATTCTCACATGTGTATTACCTTGTGTACTGCCAAAACACCAGCAGTCGGATTTTGTCTTTAGTGTAACTGAAGCACAAAATATGACATACAGCACTGTCGGGTTATTGCCAATATAAAATTTTTTAAAAAAATTATCAGATTTATTATTAAAATAAAAATAACGCTGCACGTGTATTACGAAAACAGAATAATCAATGCCTGGAAAACTGGGAGTATATACAGTGTACAATATCAGTACATTTTTAATATAGGCAACAATGATTGGAGCTTTTTATAATTTAACAAGAATATCTCCTTTCAATTTTCATTAATATTACATAGAACAAGAATGTTAATAACACTGAATAATAATTTAAATATAAACAAAGATTAATTTCTGTGCACCATGTTTTAAAAAGGGCTATCCCCATGCCCTATACAGATTTAAAACTCCAAAGCGATTGTCCCAAAAATTTGTGATTGTGAATTTTCAATAGCAATGAAAATACTTCGAAGTTTTAAAACTAAAATTAAGATGCATGCAATTGACACTTGATGCAAGAATAGTTCGTCTCAACCATTGTCATTGCAAGAACTTGTGATAAATTAAATCATGCCAATGTCGTCTGCACCCACAACGCCGTATAGTGTGTATGCGTATCTGTCTGTGGCATCGTAGCTCCTAAATAAACGGACCAATTTTGATGCGGTTATGTTTGTTTGAATGCTGATGTGATTGAGATGGTTCTTAGCTATGATTCAAGGAAACCTGTTCAGCTGTTTAAAGATAGTGAGCTCTTTTCTAGTTTTTAACTATTTATTTCAGGAAGTGTTGCTTATCAACGATGTACTGAATGCAGCTACAGAATCAATGTTGTCATTTGCATTATAAACTATGAACACTAGACATTTAATAGTTACGGTAATATGTTTTATAATCTTTGCAGTTCAGCTAAAGCAGATTTGTCATGAGGTTCATTGAATAACTTTCTTAGATTAAATTCACAAATTGCACCAACCTTCAAACTTTTTACACGACTCAAAGCCACTTAAGCATTGCTCTAGAGTTACATTACATAGTGAAATATTGGTACTTATTGATGTAAACTGCGTTCTACATAACTTTCTTTAGATCTCTGCATGGTCTTAGACAATGCATACCTCTCCAAACGACGCTGTCTGTCTTGTGGACTTTATTGACAGCGCAGTTCAGCCTTTCAAGTAGCTTCAGTAGCAAAAACTGTTATCTTTTAGGAGTGTAATCTTCACGCTGCATTAATTTGCACCTTTTGGCTTCAGTTTGAGCTTTTTTTTAGTTTTTCTCCCAATTTCCGTTTCGAACACTTTCAGTAAAGCTTACAAAAATATAATGATAAACTATTCAAATAAACATAATAGTAACTAAACTCTGCAACTGTAACTAACTCTACAAAAAAATCATCTAAACATAAAAGAATTAAGGCTCCGCTACAATTGATTTAGCACAGAATATAGCACAGGCACAGAAAGTTCAATCAGAGGTTTTGACGGGATGTGCTACAATTACAAAGAGCACACGCACGGCAAAATAGCACAGGATCGCTGCACAGAAAGTTGAGCAATATCCTATAATCCTGTGTGCCGTGCACCATGCGTAACCAATCAGAACATGGATACCACCGGGTTCAAAAGAACATAAACACTGATGAAAATGGAAACTAATTTGACTAACCTTTGTAAAAATTTGCACCAAAGTTAGTAAATTGATTTGTTTGAAATTAAATTGTTTTCAAGGCATATAACAGTCACTGTAATTTTTAAAAAATAAGTTCACTCGATTTTGTAATATAAAATAAACAAAATAGTTATTTACAAAAGCCGGTAACAATAAAAACATTCATAATCAGTTGTACCAACACACACATGTAATATTTACCAGTGGAGCTTCTTTTATTTGTTCGTTTAATTTATCATTCTGTGCGTGTGCTGTTTTCTATGCTAAATCAATTGTAGCGGAGCCTTTACTATTATCACCTAACCAAAATAAACTTTTTTGTTTGTAATCAATACGTACCAAAAACTTATTTACAAACAATATATTAAGGAAAACAAAATAAGTACAAATAATAAATAAATTCATATTGAAACTCAAAACATGCATTGTTGCAATATGAAAATCTTAAATAATATCTAGTGTATGCTAGTAATTTAAAAAGAATGAAATAAAAGTAAAACTTAAAAATTTTAAGCAATCCCACGGACATAACACAACTCTAAAAAGTAAAAAAATAAAATAAAATATTCCTCTTGGCCTTTTAACTTCATTAAAGTACCTATTAATATTTTGATGATCAGTTTCGTCATGTCAGGGGACTGGAAATTAAATGAAATAAAAAAAGGAATAAAAATAAAAAGAATATTGATAATGATAAAAGTATGGATTATACGACAACTTACTCTATGTAAACAGTGTTGGCATATAACAAAACAACAATATCCACTTGTTTAGTTTTCAGTCTTGATTAATTTACTCTGAAAAAGTGGCAAAATAGACAACTGTAAACGACATCAACCCTGACGTGTCTGCCCGTTCGGGTCGCCGCATTCTGAGATGCCTCTGCCCCCTTTGCCACATACCACGCATCACACGCGGCTATCAAGCGAACACCTCTTATATAATTGGTACAATATTGAAACACTGCATATAGACATTGTAAGACTGATATACAAAACTAAGTTCATACATACAATTTGAAACTAGTAGACATTTTCTATTTTTTCTACTTAAGTATAAATAATTATTAAGAGACATACAATATTTGCGTTACTTTCTGACAGCTGACTACCTAGACTCCAAGTGACTGTAGGCTCTTTCGACTTTTCCCGCTGGCCAATATTGTCGTGACGTGCCACGGAGAATGCTAATACGGTACAAAGGCCAATCTCTGTAAAGACGTACCACACGTAAATTACAACACATAAAACTTCGTGGCCAATTCAATCGCAGGTTATGCTCTGTTATATATAGGAGAGCGAAGTCTGCTACCAAATGATAACACAAATTTTGCATGTCTCTACTAATGATACTTCTTCACATTGCGGTCCCCTGACTTGACAACGCTCAATCAAAATATACATATGTACTTTTAACAAAGTTAAAATCCAAAAAGAGAAATTTTATTTTTTTACTTTTATTTTTTATATTTTTTTATTTTGGGGGTTACTTAAAGTTTTTAATTTTACTTTCTATCAACTAATGTTGTATGCCATTAGAGCAGAAAGGTGTACATTTTCATCCCTGCCTTAGCATAGTGAATTCAAATATAACTTTATATTTCATTTGTAAGACTTCACATAGTCACAGAAATATTTTGTCAACTGTTTTCACCTATCACAAAGTGCGGGGATTACCCAATACTAATTTTTAATTGCAATTGCTCATGTTCGCTGCTGTCTTTGAGCAGAGGTAACAGGAGGTATGGACCCCATTGTATCCATGGTTGTAATATGTGAAATATATTGTATGTTGCTGATAAAACTATTTCTGTTTGTGGGCAAAGCAGCATGTGTGACAACTTGTATCGTGGCCCAGGCCAAGACCCCAGATTTGTTTTTACATGTTTTAATTTACAGTATGTTTGTTTCATATTTAGTTGTCACTTATAATGTAGGCCTCATGGTCATTCTAACAATGGTGTCTGATAGTTTTGTTAAGAACAGTTTGTAATTTTATTTGTTAAAAGCCAGCACATCAGTGGAAATTATTTCATATTTAAAATAATCAATTTCAGTAACTGTGAACTAATTCTTCTTAAAACAAGTAACATTTAATTTGGTAATTAGAAATTGCTCATTTAACAGTAAGAATAACAGTTTGCTTAATTATGTTAATATTTATTTAAAATTTATTTAAAGTTAATATTTAGTAAATTTTCAATATGTAGTTTTTGCTTAAATTGTTTGCATTTGAATTTAACGAAATTATTTTTGTTCACTGTAAAAGCTTGGAGTGTGAAAAGGACAGAGGTATCAATCTAAATTTAGAGTTTCCAGGAAAAGTTGCTATATTTCAGTGAAAAATTGGCCTATAAAGATGATCGTTAAAAATTTGCGCCATATTTGGTTGCAACAATCAAATCAAAGACTGTTCCTGATTGGCCGCATAAATTTTAATGTTTCTTTCACCTGGTAACAAAGTTAATACTTAATACACTTATATAATTGGTTTGGAAACTAAAAAGTTAATTTTATAATTATGTGGAAATATTACAGGTTTAAAATGTTCTTTAATTATGGAAAAACTTGATATTTTTTAATTGTTTCCTGTAATGGCCGCGGGGTGGTGATGGACAACGCTGGTAGCCTGCGCACGAAGTCGCGAGGAGTTGTTGGAAAGGTGTAGGCCGAGACGGTTGTGTGTTAGCGGCCACGGAGTTTTCTCGTGTTCAAAATGGCGTGAAAGACGGTTGTGTGTGAGCTGAGGGAGGATGGAGGCAGAAACGATAGGGTTCTGCTGGTAAAATGTCGTACACGTGTGGTTCTGCGCCATTAGCAGGCCAAGATTTTTATTTCTTTAAATTTTTCTTGAAGTTATTTGTGAAGGGGTTTAAATTTTCGGTGATCACCGGTCTAAAGACTTTGTTAGAATGAAAATTCTTTTATTTTTTCAGTTTGCTCAAAGGGTGCCTCCCGGCAGTCGAAATTATAAGTACTGTATAAGTTTGAAACGTAATTTCTTTAATAAACCCTACAATTTGCGAGAGTTCTGCCGTTTTCGTTTCTTATCTCGTGCTACGTTGTAAGAACCCACGCCTTTGATTTGGTTAGTGTACCGCTGAGCTAGTCGTGGACATGTGGCAGTGGAGTCATTGCCGCGTCACATTTTTGTCGCCCATATGTCGACGCGCCACAACCCGTGCAGCACGAAAAGGATCCAGAATTAAGGGAAATGGTCACTTCAAGTAATATGTCAGTGCACCCTTTCAAAGGATAGCTGTAGATAATTTGGGCCCCTTACCAACCACAAAGAGGGGAAACCGATATCTTCTCGTAGTCCACGTCTACTTTACTAAGTGGGCAGAGGAAAAACCGATCCCACACAAAGAAGCTTGTACAGTGGCCGAAGCACTTGTGGAGCATGTCTTCTCGAGATTTTAGGCGTCACTTGAACTACATTTGGATCAAGGACGAAATTTCGAGGCTACCTTATTCGAAGAGATGATCAAGATTCTGGATATCAGGAAGACACGGACCACAGCACTGCACCCTCAGTCATACGGGATGGTCGAAAGACTTAACCGCACTTTGCAACAGTACCCATTAATATTCATGTCAGAAAGCCAAAAGGACTGGGATGCCAAGGTGCCTTTATTTTTGCTAGCCTACCGTTCAGCAGTTCACGAATCTACAAGGACAACACCTTCGAAGATGTTATTCGGAAGAGAGCTCGTCCTCTCTACTGACCTACTGTTTGGATGACCATCTGAAGAAGAGGTGGCCACCCCATAACATGCCAGCGAACTATGCAGGAAGTTTGTGAGCATACACGACTTTGCTTGGCAGCACTTCAGAATTAATACCGACCGAATGAAGACCAGATATGATCGAAGTGCATCTGCTGAGCAATTTAAAGAAGGGCAACTGCTTTGGTTGTATAACCCACTAAGATGGAAGGGATACTGCCCCAAGCTTTAGAAAAATTGGAAAGGCCCTTACAAAATTACAAAAAGAATCTATGACATAGTCTTCAGGAAATGGCGCAGTGGCTCTCAGGCTAAACCCAAGGTTGTCCACATCAATAGACTGACACTTTCATGAGGGTTCAGAAATTAGGGAGTCTGTTCAAAACGAACAAACCTATGAAGGGGACAGTGTAACGAGTCAGCATTCTCGAGGGTGCTGGCCCGGATCACCTAGCGGGCCACACCACCTTCCCCTCCTGCTCCTTGCTACCTACAGCCCTCGCATCAAAACAGCGGACTGCACCCCTCCTCTTTTCCCTCTCTCTGCCTCGCTGTCTCCAGTCACACGACGAGTCAGAGGACTGCACCCCACCGCATTTCCCTCATCTTCCCTTCCCTAGCCATGCGGGCCATTCTTGCCTAGCTGACGTCACAGGCATTCTGAATGGATGACACCTGCCAGACATCCTAGACAATAATTCAACAGCTCAATCATAATTGAATGTTCCCGCAGTACTTAAGATGTTCCGCTTACATTAACCAGCATGGTCGGCAAAGTCTGAGAATATTGCGTCATTATAAATGCCGACCCACTGCGCGCACAGACGGAGTGATTGCGGTGTTCAGCTGGTGAATGTTCGCAATGGAATTAGCAGCGAGGGATGAGACGGGAACAACAGATCGAGGAGAGGCTATGGAGGTGTGGACGATGGTGACTCTTCGAGTGGTGTGAGTAAGGGTGAGAGTGGACGAACAGGTTGAACTGTAGCTGTGCACTGTGAGACATTTTTAGATTGAAACTTATGAGGTCGGAGGACTGATTTGAGAGAAAGAAACATTAATTATACACTAGAGTAGTAAATTAGACAATTGTATGTAAGTGTTTAAGTTGATAAACTGTGAATCCTGAGTGTTGTATACTTAATGTAGTGTTGTAATTAAATTAAGAACTTTAATTTAACTAATCAATTTAATTATCTCAGTCCTCCATCCCAAACGAACCTGGCTGTGCGCAGGACAGTAAAGTTGTTATGATATATATCCAGGTACAGACGGGAGGACAAGGCATTATTCTTGGACATGATAGTACTGGTCTTTCTTTATGATAAAAAAAATTTCATATGAACATTGAGTCAATACGTGATGGTTGTCGAGATAGTTTGGTTTGAGTAAAAACACAGATAACCTGTCAAATTTACCTTATTTTCTTTCATGTTCTTGTTTCAGTGACAAAGAGATTGTAATACATTATGAACAGTACACCTTTCACTTTGTATTTCAATTCATGTCACAACTTTATCTATTATTTTGTGGACTGTGAAATGGAGCGCTGTAATTTAATCACAGAATAATTAGTAACAGAAGTGACAAGATGTAATACTTACAGTACTCGTTTTCTCTATGGGTTGTCATGGTGTCTGAGTTTGTAGAAGTTTAATTATACTTTCAAATTAGTAGAACCTATTTTATTATCTGGAAGGAAATTGACATGTAATTAACTTCACAATTACTATTTCTAAGCAAGTAAATGAGATACAAATAAATTACAGTATTTCTTGTAATATAAGCAGTTGTTTGAACCAGTGAATGTCTCTAAATTCCATATGGCACTGTTTACTTTCCTGTACGCCCCAAGAGCTGGTACAATAACAATAATGAAAAATTGTTTTTTGTCGCTTCTGTTACTTATTTATTCTGTCGTTTAACGGTTGTTTCTCCATTTGTTTGAGATACAGACAATGTGAATGGACAGTTCAAGATTCCACACATCTACACGAACGCAGCGTAAGTAGAAATACTGATAGGTAATGGCTTCTCCAATTGTAATTTCACTTCAGCCGTACAAGAGTACCGCCACTGCTTTCCTAAGCAGAGAATACCTGACCAAAGAGTTTTTTCCAGAGTTTATAATATGTTGCAGGAGAATGGTTTGCTTCCTAGTGCTTATGTGCAGTCGGAACGAGGACTTGACCGGCACATGGATGTAGATGAGAACATTATCTGTGATGCTCAGCGTAGCCTTACTAACTAGTACTAACATTTTGCTGCAAGAAGCAATGTTTGACAAACATGTGTACGTCAATTACTACATCATAAAATATTGTACCCATTTCACCAACAGTGTGTACAAAATCTTCACGTAGGAGACAATGCCCAGCATCTACAATTTTGTGACTGGTTTCAAAACAATCGTCATTCTGTGCCAGTAATACCCTTCATGAACAAGGCTACGTTCACCTGTAATTGAATCACCAATACATACAACAATCATATATGGAGCCCAAAAGAACAAATACTCAATGGTATTGTAGTTACAAATTATTAAGTGCATTTCTCAATTAAAATGTGGTGTGGTATATTGAATGACCGTTTCATAGGCCACGTTGTTTAGATGATCATATGAATTTGGCCAGACACCTGCACTTTTTGCAACATACGTTACCTGAACGACCTACTCGATGATGTTCCTTGTGCTACACATCTTGTTTTGTACTTCCAGCATGATAGAGCACCTCCCCATTATTGCAACCAGGTAAGGGAGTATATGAATATCACATTTCCTAATTGGTGGATTAGTCCTTAGTGCCAGTCCCAGGCCACCAAGGTCTCCTGACATCAACCCCTTAGATTAGGGTTTATGGGGTTGGGTGAAGGGTGAAGTCTACAGACGTAAAGTTAATACACAAGGCAACTGCTTGCTCGCATAATGGTTGCTTTTGCTTGCATAAATGAACATCATGATGATCTTTGATGGGCAAATTATATTCTTTAATGAGTTGACAATTGCACTGAAGTTGATGATGAAATATTTGAGAATTTATTGTGAAATCATATCTATGGACTAAAGAACAAGACATGAAAAGAAAGGTTGTGTAAATCTTGTTATTTATGATATGGAAAAGCATGTTAAAAATTTTTTTGTTATAAATGTATATTTCTTTAAAACTTGTTAATATGCAATTTTTTTCCATTTGTTACAATCTCCTTATCACTGCAACGAGAACATTAAAGCAAATAAAGCAATAAGATTAATTTGACAGGTTATCAATGTTTTTCATTCAAACGGAACTATCTCAACAACTGTCACATATTGACCACATATTCATATCAACTTATTTGATCACATTGACCAGTACTATAACATCCTAGAATAATGCCCTTTCCTTCCGACAGACTCTAGGTGTTTGAATGTGTGTGTATTATACATACACACACACAAACAGAGAGAGAGGGGGGGGAGAAAGAGAGAGGGAGAGAGGGAGAGGGGGAG
>PNEQ01003369.1:0-36284 GCA_003012365.1 Medauroidea extradentata
CTTACATAATCATAATAATATTAAAAATACTTACTACTATTCTGACCATAGCATAAACCATGAAGATGTAAATAAAAAATTTTACATATATAATTCCATAGAACAGTTCAACTTGAATGTTGACGTGTCTTTTTCAGAAAGTAAAGACAATAAAATATCTTTAACAATAACCTGTAACACATAGATGTTATGTTACAGCACAAGTCAAATGAGCCACGCCTGTGCAATCATACATTCTGCCAATCATCAAGAAGCAGACCTGCAGGTGTGCACGTAAGAAATTGAAGCAAACTGTTGCAGAATTCTTTTCACCAAAACTCGTGGGCTCTAATTATATCTTATGATTTGTACAATAATCCCTGAGCTGACACTCAAATTTTTGGGACTCCACGATATGCAGCAAAATAAATAAATTGGAAACACAAATAATAAAAAAAAAACAAGATATTGCCAACAATAACAAATATTGAACATTTAACAATAAAGACTAGATAAATCAAAGTTGGAAGAGAAAGTGTACAACTATAAAATTTGCTCTCTATCGGTCCTATAGTTCTTGACAAACGTGCATTAAAAATGTATTCATATCGTTAAATATTTTCGTAACTAAGGGATAGGTACTTACCACTATATTAACCAACATAATTAAAATCATGTTACCTAACTTAGTACTAAATATTCACCGAGTCTAAAGACACTTTGTAAAATAGTACTCAGTTATTTTATATATGAACAAAAAAGTTCAATGGGCAACAATTTTTAAAAATTGTATATGGCTTGAGCTAAATACATAAAACATAAGAAACTGTATTAAATACTACATACGTAGCGATGTAGATGAAATTATGATTAATAGTTGATATATATCTCATGTGTTAAACCATTTTCCAAGTCCGACTCTGCGTAGGCCTAATAATGAATACGGCATGGAAAAATAAATTTAAGTAATTTTTACTCATTGAGTACTAAAATTGTGTAAAGTTTTATGAAGTTCTGGTAAATCATTCATCAGATACCTCGTGTTATCAAAAGTTTTCAAATAAACGCTATTTTAATAATAGGAACACGCCATGAACAAAAAATTAATCAAGTCATCTTGCTAAGTACTATATGTATGCAGAGTTTGAAGTAACTCAGAGAAATAGTTCCTTAGTCAACAAATGCAATCAGTACGGGTTCAAACCGTAGCCATTTTGAAAATATGAATACCGTAAGAACAAACATGTAACAGTCAAGTCAACTGAATAAGTGCTATATGTGTATTGATTTTGATAAATTTCTAAAAATTGGTTCTTGAGACATTTCGTGTGTACGAAAAAAATTTTCACATACCCACAATTTTGAAAATATGATCCCGGAATGAACTAAATACAGTACATAAAAGTCAAGTCAACTTATTAAGTAGTAGGTTATATATGTACTAAGTTTGACCAAATTCCGAAAAATATTTCCTCAGATGTCATATTATAAAAAAACTGCCATTTTTAAAATACAAACACGGCTTGAACGAAACACGCAAAAGTTGAGTCAACTTAGTTAGCAGTATATACGTATCAAGTTTTAAAACTTCGAAAAATGTTTCCTCAGATATGACATATATTGCTAAAAATACAAAAATGTCCATCAGTCATTATAAAAACACGAACACGTCATAAACGAAACGCACATAATTCAAGCCAGCATACTTAGTTGTATATTAGAACAAAGTTTGATAAAATTCGATGAATATTTATTCATGTATGTTATATTACTCTAAAATTATAAAAACAACCTCCACGTTTAAATATGAATACGGCATGACTAAATACATAAAAAAGTCAAGTCACCTTACTTTATGTGTAACAAATTAATTAAAATTCTAAAACACAATTCCGTATATATATATATATATATATATATATATATATATATATATATTGTATGATTAGAGACACTGGAAAATCGCGAAAATGATTAGCATAGTCTCCAATAAACTATAGTATATTAACCGTGACACGTGTGAACAGTTTTGGGACAAATCACACACGCTGTGTGTTCAAGCTGTACAATTCTAACTGGGTTAGCTGAAGAGAAAACAATGCATCAAATAAACCATAGCCAATGTCGATACAAAACATTCAGTGTTATATACAGCATGTTGGAGCCTAGCAAACAGTCAACTTTTCCCGCGATTTTCCAGTGTCTCTATGTATGATCTATAAAAAACTTTAAAATGGCCACCATTTTGAAAATATGTTCACTGAATGAACTAAACACACAAATGTCCAATCAGGTTACTAAGTATTATATGCGTACTGAGTCTGATAAAATTTGGTCCACGTATTCAAAAGTTTTAAGAGGGAGACAAACACACAGACACACAGATTCTTACAGACGCAGACGCACAGACAGACAAAAGACACAGACCCACAGGCAGGAAGGTGATCTCATAAGACAATCTTTTTTCCTTCTGTAAGCAGGCTCAAAAGAGCATGGTATTTATTTTTAAGTGGGCACTACTTTTCGTCGATAGCGAGATGATTAAAAACGATGACACATATTCCCATACAAGCACATGGACTGGAAGACGAATTGGCCATGGTCCATCGTTCGCCGGGAGAGATTTCGGGCTGACTGAAGATTGGTAATCGAACCCGGCCCTCACAAATGAAATTCCAATATGTTACAGTCTCGTCGATTCGTTAGGTTAAGAAAATAACGTGGTAGACATAATAAAATACATTGGATCCCAAAGGTTAGCTGTTACCGCTATAAAATTCTCTGTATGTCTAAACGTATTTTACAGTGTGTAGATACAGGAGGAAAATTTCCGTTGTCGGTTGGGAATTTTCTTTTTAAAGAGCGCATTTCCAAGAATGTGTCTGGGCTCTAAGCCCAACAAACTGGCATATTAAATAAAAAATTTAAAAAGTACCATAGAGGATCGTAACAATTTACTTTTTTGGCCACTTCATTTTTTTTTTTTTTTTTGTGAAGCACGAACACCTTTGTCTTCTGTGACAAGCGCGTCAGCTTCGGCCGACGAGCGATATCGGCCCAACTTTGTTTTCCCGCTCTTTCTCGACAGCGCGGCGCGACGTGAGCGCTGAGCGGGTAAAAGTGTTATCGCAAGGGGGAGGAGGGCTGTCGATCGAAGCGCACGCCTTCACTGCCTTTTACAGCGCCTGCTGCTATCTACCGGCGAGAGACGAAACTGCTGACAACTGTTCCGCCTCTTTATTTTAGCGTCAGGTCCTCACCGTCCTCGTAACTGGACCAGGAGTAACGAATATTTAATCAAAGATCGCCCAAGTTTCCCACCTCCATTGGACAACTTATCAACGAAAAACAAATGTTATAGGACGTTCGCTATAAACCGAGCGCTTTTAAAACACCATCTCGCCTGGAATAATAACCAAAAAATACAGTGGCGTAGCTAGAATTTACTTTTGCGAGGGAACAATCTCGAGTTCGATATACCTGAAGAACGTAAATTTACTGCTGAATTAGAATATTTGTAACAGAAACACACTTTTGAAACTGTGCCAACAAAAAATGTATATTACTTGTACGAAATTTATCGCACGAAGGGCTAGAATGAACATCCTAAACTTCCACTTTTGAAATTTCCAATTACGTGAATTTATCGGATTGACTTACAATGCACACTGAGGCGCAAGCATACAGTAATAACGAAAATTGCAGGACTAGTGGAAAATACGTTTGTATTTACACTTCACTATTTCACAAAGGGTTAAATGCCCTTGGGCGAGGGTGGGCTCTGGGAGGGGACATGTCACACGTGTCTCCCCCCGTAACTACGCCACTGAAAGAAATATTATTTATCGTGTCGTATGGCGTAAACTTCTGAGTACATACAATATTTACACTCTCATCGTCACTTAGGTTGCTATTCTTACATTAGAAATTTTCAGGAAACTAGAAGTAATTTAAAATGAAAATGTAACTAGATTCAAAAATGTTCACTTTATCTCGAACCACCTATGCGTACAATGAAATGACAATTATATGAAATAATGAGTCTATAATAACGCATGTCATTAAAATAGTTTTATTCTGAATACTGAACAGTTAAATGTAATACTGAAAATTATATTATGAACGCGTCAGTTGTAAAATGTCTCTCTCCGTTGTTCATTGTGTGTTCTCAGACGTTGGTATTAGAGAGGTGTAAGAATAAGAAGAAGAATTGTAACAAACTTCAGGCGTCTTCAACAAAAATGATGTCCTCGCTGTTTAACATGGAAGTTATAACTCTCTTATCATACGCTGCCTGATAGGCATGGGTAGTAGAACCCACACAAACACTTCACTGTAGTGTATTCAAAGCACCATAGATCCGTACAGCAAAACTTTATAGCTTCGACCACGGCCGTAGAAGAACAGGTCTGGACACTCGCTTGGAAACTTGATCCCCTTGTCGTTTGGCTGCAGTTCACCAAGTTACCGAGAGTGTTGTGCTTTATTGGCGCTGCAGTCAGGGCGGTCGGGTTCAAACTCCGCCCACTTCCCTCCCACAAAGATAACCAATTTATCAGAAAGTATTGTTTTTATCAATTTATGAAATACTTCCTTCGATCACAATCCTCAAGCATGGCTCCAGCAATCTTTATTTACTTTATAATGCAAATACTAAAAAAAAAGTGGGCGAAGTTTAAGCCCGACCGCCCCGACTGCAGCGCCAATAAAGCACAACATTCTCGGTAACTTGGTGAACTGCAGCCAAACAACAAGGAGGTCAAGAAAAATACATTGGTAGATAGGCGAGTGTCCGGATCTGTACTTTTACGACCGTGGCTCCGACATTGAATTGCACTTTTTCAGATGAAAAACTCATAGACAGCTCAGTGTCAGGCGTGAAGAGGCGATGATTTATGCGATGTGCTTTCCAGATTACCCTTATCATTAAGTACAATGAACATTAACTTAAAACATACATAGTTATTGTAATAAGAATATCATATACATAAACACAAGTGCCGAAGGCTTGTTAAAATGGTAATAATCTTTGTAATATGAGGTAGGAATTGGGCTGTTATTGTTGAGGAGAAATTTGTATTGATACAGTTGGCAGCATGTAGAAACATAAATTAAATATTCTGTTCACATTTTTAAGTAATGTTGCAGCGTTTTTAAATGAACCTATACATTATTCAAACATAATTATTTTCGTTTCTACTGTGGCAATTATGTGTCTTCAAAAAACTGCAACATTCTCTCTTCATAATCAAAAGTGACAGTCGTTTTTCTGATAACGAAGTAAACCACAAGCTGTTTAGTCTCTGCTAATTTACAGTACGTGCAGATCATCACCCGAAGGTTTAGTTTAGGAAACCCAATTTTTGGAACCAAGGTCTGAACAAAGCGTTCACACCGCAATATGAAATAGGCGTTTCAGTAACTTGTGTTTCGTCCACAAGAAACAGTGGGAAAACACGAGTCAATATATTTATGAAATACATTTGAAACGTTTTTTGTTTACTAACGAGAATGGAAATATTAGAGAAATAATTAAGTTATTACAAATTGTTTTTATGAAATTTTATTGACATAGTCGAACATTAATATTCACTAATCTTATTTTCAACTCAAGGAAAGACTGTGTTTCTCTTCAGTGTAGCTAGAAACTATAGCATTTTCAAATAACGAACATGATACTATCCTAAATAGAAATAGTTTTTTTGGGCATACGCCATTGCGGGCGAAATGTCGCCGTATTGCAGGAAAAACCCACAATAAAACCAAAAACCAAAATAATAAAGTAAAAAAACAGAAAACAAGGAAAAACGGAAGGAAAACCAGTAAGCTGTAGTCAACAGACATAAAACATACATATAATTCCTGAAAGGAACGTGGTCGTATCCCGGAAGATAACACAAGGATAAAAACAGATTTAAAAAAACACAAAATCAATTCCCAAGTGTAATATGGTCGACTGGAGAAAGATGACAACAAAAAAAGACAGACGAAAAAATTAAAAACCCACAAAAAATGGGGTGTGAGAAAAAGGCACCAAATGGATGAACGTCGACAACACAAATAACGAGAGACACGAATGGATGTGCACACAGGCAAGACGCAACACAAACAAGAAACAGACGAAAAAATAGTAGGCTTCTCAAGACGACACTACTGCCCTGTATATCATATCGTTCTATAATTAATCATTAGAGAAATGAAAAATTCGCGTTTTCTTTTGGCCACAAGCTAAAAATTCCAGCAACTGTAAGTTGGTGCCACTTTCGCAATTGGCCCTGACTTAACTGACGCTTCCTGGAAGTTGCTTAGCCAATAGTACAGGCCCATATCACTACGTCATCGAGCAGCCAGTGAGCAGATAATGTCTGCTTGAATATACAGGTGTTCTTGGAGGCTAGCCTACATGTCAGTGAGCCAGCGAATTTTTCCCGTCTCTATTACTTCCTGTATAACTTACCACTTCTGAAACCCCAGTTCCGCTGTTTACAACGCACTCAAATATCAGTTCCCGAAACACTGGGTTTCCGAAACTGGACTTTTGGGAAACTCTATAAACGTACTGTTCGTCTCGCGTGCGACTACGTAGTATACCTTTCACGGCTTCTGTTAAGACTAAACCTTTTATTCACTATTAGTATTAAGGAGAGTCACTGATTTTTGGTGAAAATAATTTTCCAACAACTTGTTTCAATCCTAACGTGTATCTTATCTTCATGGTTATTGATAGAGAGTACTCGTGCAGAGGCCTCGCTCATTGGAAGGTGTCAGTCACAAGGCTACTGCAATACCACACGTCTGTGATTTCCAAATAGAACCCCGAAACGCTGAGAGTTAAAAACATCCCATCTCTGGTCATGATGCAAAGATGCAGGTGTGCACATGAGGCATTGAAACCTGTTGGTGCATAATTCTTTCAACCAAAAATCACTGGCTCTAATAGCAAAAGTACACAATGCATTCAACGTCAAATAACCCCATAACAGACACCCTACTTCTTATTTGATTATTCGTTATTCGATCACGCTGTAAAAATTTGTCATTGGTTATAATTTCTGTGTGAAAATAATATATATGTTTATTTTATTTGTAAGCTCTATACCTAATTATATTAAAATGTAGTACATTGTATCTATATTATGTAGGACTGCATATATGTATAGTCCAATGAACATCAAAGTTATCTGAACTATTACGTATATTTAGCTGCCATGTGTGAATAATACAAACAATTTATTTTTAAACATTTTCTGCTGTGTACGTGTGCTCTAATTTATTTCAGCTAATCTATCACAATGTTTCCCTCAACGAGCTATCTGGCCTTCGCCAGCACTAGGATGAGCACGCTTAGGCCTTAATTTAAATATGTCTTATTCAAGGTATTTATCTAAAGGGGTATCAGTTTTCGTAATTTTATAATTTATTAATTATTAGTTTCAAGTTTAATTTCTATAGTTTTCAGTGATACTTCAGTCACTTGGTTGAAACTTAAATCAACTTTGAGATTTCCGGTTATTTTTTGTAAATTTGGCCATGATAGGATACGTAATACGGCAGTTGGCAGTTTAAAGTTTAACATTAACAAATTGTAAATTACTTTTCCTGGTAGAACGAAAGTGTGTTTGCCAGTCTCACAGGCTAAATTGATAAAATTATGTCATTGTTGTTGTATTTACTCTTTGCGATAAGCCATATCATGCGGCCTATAAAGACCAGAGTTATAAACATGTCAGAAGCAAAAGGTGAAACAAATAATTTGGGCGGAAATATTTAGTTTTGAAGCTTGTTAGAATATTTCACTGTTAAAATTTCCGTGAATTTACAGGCAATTTTAGGGAAACGTCTGTTTAATTAACGGAAACGTTATTTTGTAACGCAGTTATACATAATTATGTTTCTTTAATTAATCATATGTAAAACTGCGAGATGAAACTAAAAAAATAACCGATCGCATTATTGCGCCTGTATTCTAAAGAAGTCACATAAATATGCGAGTTTCTATAAGTGGAGCTAGTTGCCTTCCGTAAATCAACGGACACTTCTAGGGAATTGTAAAACAACGAAAATTATTTTTACCGATGCCACCTTATGTTTGTGAGAGACTTTAGCAACTGTTGTTTAGTATGTATTCCTTAGTGACATATTAAATATTCCACTGGCATCCAGTACCACATGAAATACTCTCATGTACACCGTCATAAGTTATAACGGAAATGTACCGTTAATAAACGGAAATAATGTCCGTAAAAGTAAAAATTGGAAATGTCTGTAGTAAATATACACTACGCAACCATACGTAATATGTCAACGAATCTGCGGACACTTGAACGGAAGAAATCGTACATTTATGGGTTAGAGAGATGTAAATATTACGGATATATTTTAATAACATCACCGGTAAATCTGTAAATCTGTAGAATTGCAATTGCAGCACTATAGACATGTAAATATGGCTCAGTTCAGTGTGATGAAACTGTTTTACGGAAACTTCAGTTTGATTAGGAACTAAGTTTCCGTGAATTCATGGAGGTATCCGGAGAAATTTTTACCGGAAATTCCGGAAATCGACGGAGAACAATTTTTGCAGGGTTTTCAACTTCGCTGTATTTATTAACTGTTAACAAGTTAAACTTCAGTAGGAAGTACGATGTTTGTGCGTGTCACGACAGGTGTATTGCCAAAAGTGGTTAAGAACTTCATTCAATGTACGAAACTATGCCCTACGACTAGAGACATACAGATGTTGCGTCATTATTTGGTGTGGTGACAGGCTAGAACGTATCGTATCTTTGTGTGCCCGCGCCTCATTAACGTGAACGTTTTACAGTACAACTTATATAATTTGTTGGAACAAATCCTTCAAGCGTGCCACACAAACTGTGAGCCAACTGCAGAAGACAAGATGACCATACAAATACTTCAAGTCCAGTCTACTGTCAGACAATAACGCGAAATTTGCATATATCTACGTACGACTGCATATTCTACCAACAACCTGAAGATTTAATATGTCTTCAGCGTTTAATTTACATTTTAAACAAATAATTTGCTAACAAGGCAATACGTGCTAAACTTTTGAAATTTTTTAAATATTATACTTCATAACATTTATTGCGATAGAATATATTTTTAAAAAATCACTCAAAAATTTTGTAAATTATTATTTAAAAATTACATTATATAAATTAAGAATTATAAAATAATTTGGTACCTTTCCTTGTGTGGCAGAATTCATCCAGAAATGTCTCGTAGAATGACTCTGTGGCAGTAAGCTTCTTGTGCAGAGTCCTTAAGGAGGCCGCCTGGTGAAGGGCGTATTTGTGTATGTTAGCTGAAAATCGATGAGGCGATGAGGCGCTACAAGCGATATTATTTTTTAAAGATTCTTGCAATGGGGGCAAGTTACAAACTAAAGACATATTTGGGACATACGCCATTGCTCCAGTGACGTGTCTCCCAAAATACATCTTTAGTTTGTAGCTAGGCGCGATCGACCGGTACGTGTTCTATGATATTGCATCTATAGGGACCATGTTTTTTGCGAAAAGTATTTTGCCCCAGTTTGTTTCAGTGTCTTACGTGCACATCTGCAGTTCTGCTTCATGGTTATTAGCAGCATGTCTGTGTGAAGAGCCGCATCTCATTTGATTGAGCCAATTACAAAAACTTTCCTGCAACACCACACGTCTGTGATTTGTCGGTAGAATCTCAAGGCTCGTGTCAGTTAAAATATCCAATCGCTGACCACGAAGCAGAACTTCAGATGTGCACGTAAGGCACGGAAACAAAGTGAGACAAAATTCTTTTCGCGAAAAACAAGGATCCCTATGCATCTATGGCCAAAGTCGTAAAAGCGCTCAGTGCTCCGGCTGTGACGTTTCTACTGTGCGACTTTAAGTGGTGATCCTTCCAGTATATCGAACCCGTCTCTGCAGCAAGTCCAGTTTCATTGTACACCTTGATTTCTAACTAATCCGGTACAGTTAACTTGGGAAACAACCGTCTGAAACAGCCGATTTTACGCAAGTTTAAGGACTTTAAAGTCGTGATTAGAGGTACGTCAATTTTGCAAATACGTTCCAGGTGAGGTTGAACGCCAAAAATATATATTTCATAGTCACGTGTGTGATTAGCTGGCGGCTGTCACGAAACGCATTTGACTACTGCAAGCCAGTAGTAAATAAAGAAATAATTCAAAGAGCCATCGCTTGTAATGTTATAAGCCAATGAATAATCGACTGTATCCAGAGCGTGTTCAGCACTGAGCAATCTAGGCTACTGCCAGACGAATCCACGAAATTGACGTACCTCTAGTCATGATCCATCATTTCTACGAGAGCATATATCGGAAATTACAACTATGTTAAACGATTGCTTTTACTAGGTAGTCTAATGTGTCCTAGACAAAAGTTCTATACATTAGGCTAATAAGTTAATTAGCAAAAGTTTCCTTAATTGCATAATTATATGAAACCGCTGCGTATTTTGTCTTGAAGAAATTAGTTAGCATAGCGTACACTGTTTTTAACAGATCAGTGCAACTGTTTTTCGATAACAGGTCTCGTTTAGGATTAAAAAAAAAATAATTACCTTAAAAGTAGTAGAAATTATGGATCATGGTCTTAAAATACTGTTTCCAATGTACGTGGTATCTAAAAGTCATATTCACATGTAGTCTTATGTGTGTTTTCTTTTCGTAGATAAGAAATGTGGATAGCCATTTACTGGCCTGTGAGAAAAATTGTAACTCCGAACACGCCGCACGCTGCCGGAGCGCCAGCCAGGCGGCCGCCTAAATGCCTTACGTAGCTGAACTTTACTACACACATCTAGTTTATTTCTTACAAAGAAGACATTTGTAAATCTCGGCACGTCTCTTGTTGCAGTACGTGGACAGCGCTCTAACGACGTGTTTACTTAATGCGAGATAGAGGCGGGACTATTGGCCTGGAATAGAGGCTGTTGTGAGGAAACTAGAGCCTGTTGTAGGCTCGTCACACGCTCTCTAACTTCACGACGACATCTGCCACGGGACACTGCGAACCGCCAAACCACCGCGTGTGTCGTCTGTGGAGGAGGTGGGGGTGGGCGACATAAATGGGGCGCTGCCCCCTCGCCCCGGCAAACAGCCCCCGCGTGTATCTGGCCACTTAACCGCGGCCTCCAGCTACGCTGTTTGAAATGCGCGCCGCGCCGTCTACCCCTGTCTTCGTCTTCCGGCCGCCATTGTGCTGTTGTCCGATACACGCGCCCTCGCAGCCCGACAACTTCCTCTTGCCCGCAACAAACAAGGCGCGAGCAGAAGTAAAACAGGAAAAAGCGAGAAGTGAGGGGGAGGGGCAGGAAGCACAGTAGTTTGTGAACGACCCGATACGGCCTCGGGCTGCTATTGTGGCCGACGTACACAACGGACGCGCCACCACAACTTCGCGACTACTCAGGCTGATGAAAGCTCGCGCCAAACATTCCCGTCCCCTCTTTTTATTTTTTTCCTGTGCAAATTCTATTTGCGAATGTGTCTTTTTTTTCCCCTGTTGGTAACATCGCTAAATTCCTGACGCCAAAAAAGTTTATGATTACATTTTTCCGCTCTGTTATAGAAGTGAAATATGTGCACCGCACATTCCAACGTGAAAGGTATAAAGGTTTCTAACGTCATACTGCATGAACATATGTGAATAGTTTCAAAAATTCTCCTCATTTGCCTGTTACGTAAGTACAATTTTAATCGTGATAGTACGAGATCTTCCTTTTGCGCATTATGAGGCAGGAGAACTATTCATAAGATACCACAAAACTGATGAAAATTAACTTATTTTATTTGACGTGTAAATGAAATTTCCTAAATTAATATTCGGGACCAAAAAAGTATTGCTTTCTATGACTAATTATGAATATGAGACTGTTGCTCACTTTGGACGTACATGGCTGTCTTCTTACACATACAGTGAAACACAATTTCTGCACCAAATGCGGATAAATTATCTCTGGACTTCATGCTGATTTTAAAATATTTTGGTTTTTGAAAATAAATTTAAAATAAATCAACTTGAGTTCTATTTAGAACTGTCACTTCCAGTACGGATTTTTTTTTAAGTGAAAGTCGGCGAACTTATCAATAAAACTTTCTTAATTAAGTTATGAATGCCAATAGCATTTACAAAAAATAATCCATACTACGATATCGCCAAACTTTCTAATTAACCAACTACGCAAAGTGGCTTTTAATAGGCCCAGCATTGAAATCATCTTCGATAGCGCTGACTCGCATTAAGCAGCGAGCTAAAGTGGCATGAATTTTATCTTGTGAGATTCTCGTGAAGTATTTGCCATAACGTAGGTATATTCATGTTCGGTCTTAACTCTGCTGATCATTTTTTAACAACAGCAAAAATGCTAACTCAACCGAACTACTTCATTAGGTTATTGCTACTGCTGTTGAAGCTCTTGCATCACATAAAGGCATTTTGGATTTGACTCCCTGCGGGGTTACATGTGGGGATCATACTTGGTAGAGAGGTATTCTCAGGGATCTCCCTTTTCCTTCCCCGTCCGGCACTCCGAAGCTGCTCCATACTCATCTAACACTACTCCTCAACAGCACTGAAAACCTCGCTTATTAGCGCTGGCAGAAGTGCGTACAGATACACATTTTTTTTTTATTGTTCTGTGTTGTTTTGTAAGAAAGACCAGCAATACAGTATGTACGTGTGAAAAGACGACAAATGCAAGACATGAACTTTATCAATTTTCGAAGACTATTTGGCATCAGCAGAGAACTTAATCGTGATTTGTGTCAGAATAAGATGCAAGCTATAGATTTATAAAGAAATACAAACATTAGGAGAAAGTGTCTGTAGTACATAATAAGTAAAACCAGTTCTTTACATTTTGTTAATTAATTAATTTGTTGTGCCTTCTTTGTGAGATTGCTCGTGTTCCTGTTTTTCATAGGTAAGATTTCTGTTTTCCTACGTATAAATAATCGTTGGTATTCACAGAACATCATTAGTACAAAGAAATCGAAAAAGTCGTCCAGTTTATGATCCTGTATGTTGTAGTTTTAAATCATTTGCCTTCCTTGTAAAACTGTTAACAATAACCCATGCAGTGAAATGTTGTGTATATTAACTACCTGCACATAGAACCTAGTTTTAAATTATTTGTCTTCCTTGTAAAACTGTTAACAATAACCCATGCAGTGAAATGTTGTGTATATTAACTACCTGCACACAGTACATGTTACTAATTTAAAAAGTATAGCAAACCTAGCAAAATAGTTTGGTTTAGTAAAAGTGGAGCAGTAATGGAAAATACTTTAATAGTTTTTTAATTATTTATTCTACTATTTACATAAACCCACGTGACAGGAAATTATGTTTTGCCGTTTCTCTTGAAGTGATCGAGGAAGATCCAGAAAAACTAATTTTAGAATGAAAAATTTCAAATGTAATTCAGTGATGAACTTGTAATCAGCAGTGTATTAAAATGTTTGTATTTTGTTGAAATCACTTTCCTGTCCGTGTAAGCATTCCAACATTACAAACAACTTCTTTTTTCTCAAGAAAAGGTTGTAAGCTTAAATTTTTGTCTTCGAAGCTTATAAATTATACGGTGTAAACAGCTTTACATATAAAAAAAGTTTTTAGAAACTCATATTTAAAAGTACTAATTGCGTCAAATTTCAAACGAGCCATAAAGTAATTTTACTTCAACATAACCTAGTATCGACACAACTGTCCCGTCATTGAAGATTTGCTTGTTTTTACAGTAGAAGCCTTAAAATATTCATGTTTTTATTGCTAGTACATACTTTATTGCACGTGGCAGTATGCCACTTTAGGAAAGCAGGGCTTTGTATGATTTCAACCAAGTAATAACTTACTGAATGTATCATACTGCATTACGCGCAAATATTATGAAATTACGATTTTCCTTATATTTCGCTACAACTACAACTTGTTAGTTGTACGATGGACAAAGAATCAATAAACCTACAGGTACTGTATGTTAAATATAATGTCGACAGACAGAGCTATGTACATGCTCATTTTTAGACAGCGCTTCTACTGATTTGCTGAGCTTACAACACTACTAAAACGTTAACTCACTGTTAGAAAAAATTTCCGTGAAATTACGGAAAAGTACCGTCAAAAAATTATACATAAATCTTCGTAACGTAACGGACAATCCGTTCTCCGGAAAAAATTTAACTTTCTGTAATCTACTAGCACTCCATTTTCTACAAATACTACATTTTCTTACTAGCTATGTGTTATAGAGAATCTGACGCACTATTTCGTAACCTCAAAAATTTTTCGTAGTTGCTGGGATTCGAACCCACGACCTTGTAATTGCCAGGCAGAAGCTCTAACCATGTTTTTTTTCTTTAATGTTTGGTGCAGTGGCGATGCGGAAGCTTCCGTATCATCACTGCACCAAACATTCCCCCCTTTAATGTGACTTAATTTGAGTGACCCCAGTACTTTTCGTGAGACAATTTGTATAGTGACAATTTTTGAGACCCAATGGACAAACACAAATTTACACCAAGCCAGACCTGGGAATCGAATCCAGAACCCTCCGCCGCACCAAAGCCGGTCGCTCAACCAACTGAGCCACAGGGGTCGGCACCAATGAAACACAGTGACAATTTTTCATTAGATGAGTTCCATGCAGTGGTAAGATATCAATTTTATAAGAGACAACTTTTGTATTTGACATCGTAGTTATTATTAATACCACTTTTTTTTTTTTAAGAAACACAGTAAACTACTCTTAAAAATTGTAGAAACATATTTTCATGAATTTATGGAAAGTTACGGTCAAACATCCATAAACTGGCAATACCGACAAATTTCCGTGAAGTAAATATTACGGAAGCCCCTTCCGTAAAATTACAGTACTTTTCTGTAAATATTTCCATGAATTTATGGAAATTTTTAACAGTGTAGCAAAGACAAAATATTTCGATTTTATCACATAAATTGGATAACAGCCTTAGAAATGTAATGCAAAGAAACATTTTCCCCTGCGAGCCATTTTTGGCTGTATCTTTGGATAATGTCGAACAAACAAAATTTAAGAATTAAGACGCAAATCTCCAAGCATTATGTAAGGTTGTATTAAAGTATAAAACCACCTACACAATTTATTCAACTTATACCAGGAAATTATTGTAGAAACCCGCGTTAGGACAATCTCTATCTGCGCATTGTTCGTGTTTACTGTACAATTAACTGATTCTGCTGTTGATATAATTGAACAAGATATTACTGATTGTTTCATAATCAAAAGAATATAAAAAGCACAAACGTGCAAATCATAAAAGTTTTGTTGTTTTCATTTCGAAAGGTATATTTTCCTTTAAAACATGTTGCTATCTGTTCTATACTATCGAAGCAAAACTTTTGACGTAATGTCCTTTTACAGCAGTTCTTACACGAAAGCAAACTGTAACATCTGAAGCAAAATCGTGAATTACGTAATAGTTTACGTGAAAAGAAATACTATCTCGTAGGTGAATGGAAAGCAAATAGTTTATTGAATAAAACTTTGCATTTGTGGTGAACCCGCAGCTAAGCGAACAATATCGGATCACTAACGACGCTTGCCTGTGTCACCCATATCGCTTTTTTACCTCTGAGTCTTCCAAACATGCAAAATAAAACAGCTCAGATTAGGCCGTGTCCTTACATTGTCATCCTGTCCAATATGCATACTGCGTAATATTAGTTTGTCACTACTTGAGAATATTCGTATTCACAAGAACGAACTATAAGAGTTGTAGCTGTCAGCGTTTAACTAAAGCTCGCTTTGTTGAACTCAACAAGCAGTAGGAAGTTTGAAAGGTACTTATAGAGTTTCATAAAGGTGTTTTAAAAAAAATCTTGTGAGAAACTGTTGTGTGCATATTTCGAAAATAATTAAATAGTACATAATCAACACAATTTTTTATTTAGATAGTCATATTTAATAACGTATATTTTGTATAAAAATTTATTCACATAAGAATACATAAAATTATGTTGAAAACTAGCTGTTTAACATTAATAAAAGTTTCTTATGTTATGTTACTGTTATAATTAAACTATTGCGTAAACCTTACTTCTTGAAGCAGTTCATTACATTTTGTCACAAACAAACATTTTACGTATGTGTGTTTCTTCGAATTTCCATTTCAAGTTGCTGCAGAATATTTCGATTCGTGGATAAGTATTTCTCAAGAGTCCGTTACCAGGACTTGAAATGTGTTTCAGTGAGTTGTAATTGCTAGTTTTTGGACGAAACTGCTTAACATTCATTAGATTTATATATCTACGAAATAAACACAACACAAACTACATCGCAAAAAAATTAAACCTTAAAACGAATATTAGAAATATGATTTCAGAGTCCTGCAAAATGGCTAAAAGAATGATTTTTAAGACTGCAGTATAAAAAATAAACGGGTTCGAAAAACACAAGAATAGAAACAAACGTTTGACTTAGAACCACGGCTCCTATAAACTACTAAAATTACATAATGGCCGCTCTAAGCTCAATAGAAAAACGAAGAATAGTAAAGCCCTGCGTGTCAGTTGAGTGACTTCCGCCAGGCCCTTTAACCAAAGTTTATGGAGATTTCGCTCTTCCGTCGGACAACTTATCAGAGGAAAAATATAAAAGGTTACTATGAAATAACAAAATGAAATTATGTATCTATAATAATGAATGTCATAGTTATGTTTCGTATGTTAAAAGTTAAATGTAGTAGTGACAATTATATCATGAACATGGTAATACTGCAAAACATCTCTCCGTTATTCATTATGCGTGTTCTGAAGTTGGTATTAGAAAGAAGTGAATTTTATCCTAGATCACTTTGGGTATCGTCGGTTATAATAAGGTTCCCGCTGATTGACCTGAGAGTTAGGACTTTCTTAATGCTGCCTGGGTTACCTGTATAGGCGATAAGTCACTGCATTAAATACGCGGGTCAGTGTCCCCAATAATTGAATTATTCAATCCACCACCCACTTATCTTTCAGTAGTTCATAAAATTTCCTTGGCATAGTAACACCACAGGGTACCTTGTCGAAGGTTTTTTCAAAGTCTATGAAGCAGGCATCAACCTGCTTCCCTTCATCCACTACCTGCTCTTAATACTCTAACTACCCTGCCAGCTTACTCTCTCATAAATAACATTTACTGAATCCATGTTGGTACATATGTAGCCAATTCCTTTCGTTTATAACATTTTCGAAATACTGTACCACCAATATTTCCATTACCTTTCGTGTATTCGTTGTGGGACTCACCGGTCTGTAGCTGCTATATAGGCCTTCCCATATCCCTCCATCCTTCTGCTTGAATACTGGGACTTCCAATGCTTCCTTCCATTCTTAGGACACTTTACCCTCCTCCAACGACCTACCAAACAGTACTTTTAGGTATCTCTCTAGTTTACTCCTACCAAACTTAAGTGCATCATTTTTTATTCCACCTGGTCCCACCGGCTTACTTCTCTTCAACCTGTTAAGTCACCGTTTCAATCTCCTGTTACTCCGTACTTAACTGAATCTATAATAATGTGTCCATATTCGTCTAACTATTACGATCGCCTTTTGCTTCAAACATTGACAAGTACTGGGGTTGCCATACTCACCATTCCTTACCACCTTCAACTACACAAACAAATTACCCGGTTCCTTGCCTTTTTCTTCTCCCAGGATCTTCCCCTGGTGTTCATTCTTTGCCTGCTTGATCCAACCTTCTAGCTCCCTTCCCATCTGTTTCATCAATTCTCTATAGTTCATGTCATTCCTTCTCTACTCCTCTTTCCTTCATTCTCATGATCTCTTGTCCATAATACGGTGGATATCCTATAAACTACATTCTTTACTGGGGGAAAATTGTTTTCCAATATTACCTAAAATATCCTCAATTTTCTCCACAAACTTTCCACAATTTCCCCCTCCGCCTACTTCTCAAACCTTTCTCTCATGAAGTTTTCCGCCCGCATCCTGTTCTACACCTATACTGTCAAACATCCTATCTTAAGTTCGTTTTACTCTGGACCGTCCCAACCCTATTTCCACAACCGGAATGTCGTGATCAATGATTCCATCCAAAACAACTGCACCATCTATTGCACTCCCAGGTATAATCAACACCACACCCAGCACTACACCCTTGCATTTCATCTTGTAGGAATTTGTACTGCCTGGACTAAACCTCTATTGACTGAATGTACTATAATTCTCTGCATCATGGTGCCCAAACCCTCTGCTTCCTCTATCCATTGTACATCTGGCATATTCAAGTCTCTGCCACAACAACCCACTGCCTATCCCTCAACCTATCAACCCTCACATGGACTACCTCTATTGCCTGCCACCCTATCCTGGTGTCCTGTACACCGCCATCAATGTGATCGTCCTACCACTCCCGCTTACAGCAAATTCTATATTTGCTGATCCACTCTACCGATTCCTTCAGCCCCTCCCTTAGACACACCAATATCCCATCCCTCAATGGTTTGACTTTACATGTTTAGCTGTACAGACATGTTGTCTCCTATTAAATGTGTGACTGTACAACCAAGGCAGTTTAATTTATTGGTATTACTTGCAAGAAAATCCGAATGTTTTAAGTAAAAATTATATAATGGCAGATTTTTGAGCAGCCAATTATAGTAGTCTAGACAAATAGTCTAGTCGAGTGTACTCTTGATGTTTGTACATACTTCAAATTTACATGAGAAACAAACATAAATTGGTTAGGAAGCTCTTATTTCTAATTTTTTACAGGTGTACAGCTTATGTTATAATAACATGGTTTTTTCTACATTTAGGCTATATCTACCTTCATAATTTGTGTTGTATATTAGTGCTTCACAGAATAAATTTCAACAAAAGTAGCATGCGATTGTTTTCTAGCTTAAATACCTATAATTTGTGTGTATGTGATTTGAGGTAATGTCTTCATACTGCATGTTTCAGCCGCAAGATGGTGGTGTCAGCGCTAGTGCCGACCCTGCTGCTGCTGGCTGCGTGCGGAACAGCCACGTCGGCGCCTGCTTACTTGGATTCGCCGCCGCTAGAGGCGCTGGGCGAGCTGGACGCAGAGGCAGCGCTCCTGGCGGCCGGGAGGCAGAACCCGCAGGCAGCAGGCTGGGAGCCAGCGCCCGACCCGCATTACTACCTGCTTTCCGAGCTTGATTCTGGCGTTCAGGTCGGTTACATCCCTCCGCCGCAAATACCGCTTTATAGGAACATGCCTGTTGTAGTTTCTAACATATCACATCTACTAATGAGTCGGAGGTCTGAGGCAGAACTAACTGAGAATTTCAAGGCCGATTGCAGAGTCAAGTGAGGAAAATCTTGAGGTAAAGGTGAAACTAAAATGAACTTGAGTAAAATCTGAGCATTTTTCGTTGTTGAAGTGAAGTGTTACCACAATATTCGCGAGAAAAATAATTTCTCTTCATGCATCGACTTACAAATGTAGCTAAAATGTATATTATTTTTCATCCATTATGCACAAAACTTACATGACGGCGATTTGATAATTTTTATTTAGTGTTTCGCATACTGTAAAGATAATAAAATGTAAAACAAAAATTACGAAAAATACGTCGTTGATTGTATTTATAAAATGGAATCGTAACCATTTTGTTTGAAAACAAGAGTGACATTAAAAAATTCGACATCGCTTTCATGCAAAAACGTACAACGAATATAAATTATGTTGTAGATGCCAGTGAGTGCAGTCTTTCATTTACATCATGGTTATGTTCCTCCTCTGAAATATTACCAATAAATTCAAAATAAGAATATTATGTTCGTCCATGTGGCATTCTAACCTCTATTTACGGCCGACATGATTAATCTGCTGCTTGAGAAAATCTTAAGGAAGTACTAAGGACACCTTAAGAAATTCTCAGTTTTTTCCTTAGATTTCACTCAGTGTTCGTCTTTGCAACGAAAACTTCTCAGGGTTCACTCAGAGAGGCCTTAGATTTTTCTCAATATGACTGTGTAAATCAGCCCTAAGACTTAGGCTATGGCAGATCTACAGGAGTCACCGAAAAAATGTCAAGAATTAACTAGATAAGCTATCGCAATACAAACGTTGATGGTTTCCATTAGTTATGAATCTGGACTCTCCATGTGGATTTCAGCTATACTACTGTACTCAGTTTGTTAGATATGTAAGAAAACGTTACTTTCTACCAGTATCTGAGTTCTTGCATCAAGCGAAATACCTGGTAGCCTAGCCAGCAGTAAGTAGTGAAGTTGGAGTAATCCGTTTTGAGAAGGAACAGAAGAAATACGTAATAGACCTACCTATACTAGACAGCGCCAGAACCTGTGCACACCCCTACCCTCGCCCTGGCACAGTACGTAAGATGCGAGGGTTGAAGAGGCTGCAAAACAAACTCCCCCACCTCCAAAATCATCACCAATATTTTGTAAGCTTAAAATGTTATGCATGAAAAGTTCTCGCGAAAGTGAAGTATAAAATTGTTCGCCAAAAGAAATTATACCTTTAAAAATATTAAAAGTTCTCCCTGCCGTGTAATTTTTGTTTTATCAAAAAAAGTGATTGAATAAGATTATTTTGCATCTAAAAATTAAAAATTTCCTGTGGAAGGAACTTTATACCGCTGATTTTAACTCTGGATGTCTGAAAAATAATGTTACATGGGAACTTCGTTACATCGTTGGTTATGGGGAAGTATGATGCATCAAATGGTTTAGAGAGGTAGGAAGGGGTGCATTGATTATAACTTTCTCTGTAGCTACAAATCGGGTGTGTTTATGTGTATTTAAATTTGGAAAGAGAAAACACATTCGTTTTTTTAATTCATTGTAATGGTTGTATTGTACAAATTGTTTTTGTTTCTATGCAACATATTTGTATTACTATATTTTCACATATAAACATTCATCAGTTTATATTAAGTACAAGGTTGAGTCAATCCCCCTCCCCTACACAATCCAAATAAAATGTTGGTTATGCCTCCGTCCCTGCAATTTCGTCATCAGGCGGGAAACATGAGCGTAAATCACCATGAACATTCGGCTTACCTATAACACGCTGAAAAATAGTCGCATGTTTCGTTTAGTTCAGAAATGTCAACTTATATCGCTTGCAAAATTGTTGGATGATTAACTGATGAAGTTGCATTTTTTTTTGTGATGTATCAGTTAATGAATCGAAGCTCGTATTAATTGGAGGGAGACAGTCATGAAAAAATATTGCCCTACTTAGATAATTAAAAGAAACAATTGCAAAATTTTATATTTAAACTCAAGAAACAATAATTTTATGTTCATTATATTCAGTTTTTAAAAGTTTTTATAATATCACGAAACTAACAAAAGGTTTTCGTGAATATTTATTACATTTTGTAGTAGTTAGTCACAAGTTATTTAATTATATACATACTAGCTGCCCCTGTGCGGCTTCGCCCGCGTGTACTATAGAAAAGAGTAACTAACTTTTAATTACGTATTAATTGATGGTGTTACTATATTCTCTGTATATCTTTAAAACAACAATTACAGACAGCTTTATCCAGTCCACTTCGCTGAGCGTACTTTAATTGCAGAACATCTTTGTTTTTAATTCATCTTTACTTCTCTATAAAATAGCTGCCCGGCTGCGGCTTTGCCCGCGTGAAACTACGTAATGTAAACAGTAACTCTGGATAAAATATGTGATGAAGGCATTTAACAGCTAGCGTACCGGTACTCAATAACAGTGAACTATAAATTGTCTTAGCTCAGTGTAAAGAGCGCGCGCAATATGCTCGTATGATGCCATAGTAATTCCCATCGCAAAGTCTTGCACGGGATACGAACACGTAACCCCACCCTCCCACACCACAATCTTTGTACAATACCGGAGTAAATGCTTAAAGGCAGGCCTGTGCAGTCTACAGGCCAAAGAGGTTTTATTTGTAAGTATGTTGGCAAACAGAAACAACTGTTGAATTATTTCTCTGTGATCATTCTCTTTTTTCGGGAGACTTTAACATTTTACTGCATTTCACATACTTAATTTTCGAATTTCATAAAATCCTGATTTCAATTTGTAGATATTTACATAAGCTTCATTCTTATCAAAAAGTCATCTCGATATCTCAACGGGTATACGCGGTACAGATGATTATTTTAAAACACATTATATATATTTTTAACAGCTTTCAAGGACGAATTTCAAAAAATTCTAAAAACACTTTTGGATATTTACTTAAGCATAATTTTAAAGAAAAAATCACCTCACTCTCTGAATTGGTTTAGAAGAAATCACGGACTAATGAAAAACACATTTTACGGCTTTTCATCCTCTTAATTTTCGAATTTAGCAAAATCGAAAAATTCACAAATATGCATTTGTTTGGGCAGTATTTTGAAGTTTAAAAAAATTATGACAGCTTTCCGGTTAATGAGATATCAGGGATTCTTTGAAAACACATTCACCCCTTTTCACCCCCTAAATTATCGAAATTCGAAAAATTCATTCTCAACGGTTGCCTACGGAACAAGGGGAAGCTTCCCTCAAAATTTCATGGTTCTAGGTCCAGCGGTTTGGGCTGTGCGTTGATAAGTGAGTGAATGTGTGAGTGCCAGTCAGGACACTTCATTATATATGTTAAGATTAATTTGTTTAAGACTGTAGTGTGTATGTGTTTTCCTTATTAATACCTCACAATAACACAACTATTGCAACTTTGACATTTAATTACGCCAAACAATTTGCAAGAGAATGACGAGATAATGGTGTCAAACTGCAACTGAGCAAGATGGCGCACGGTAACACGTTGGACTCGCATTCAGAAGGACCCAGGTTAGATCCCCAGCTCCGGCCATTCTAATTTCGGTTTCGCATAGTTTGCCGAAATCATTCCAGGTGAAATCTGGAATGGTTCCTTAACAAAGGCCATGGCCGACTCCTCTCCAGCTGTTGTCATTGTACCAAGTTGTGTCTCACTGTAATGACCTCGCTGTAGAAGCAACGTAATGCCACCTTACCTTAAACTGTATATTATTTGCAGAAATTAAACTCGGGTGGACCTCAGCACATGTTATCCCCCTACTGTCTTTATCAAAAGTATTATTTCTGTACTATTATTTATACTTTCGAAATGTCTGAGTAAATACAAAAACACCCAAACACAGCAAATTGTTTTTCCATCAAACACTGATCTCCCACAATAGTACATTGGAAATTATCATCAAACTCGTAACGTCAGTTTGAAAGCTCTCTTCCAACCCTTCATTTTTGTACGACGCAGGCATATGTGAAGTTAATATAATTCCACCAGGAGTTATCAGTGAGTCACGCCCCTACATTAGTCTTACTCCTACCACAGACTGGGTGGCTTCTGTCATCCTTCCCTGGCGAAGGCATATTTTAACACCTCTATCATGTCCAGAGCGCAATAAGTTCCGCAAAGTCCAGAATCGTAGTTGCTTCCAAATGTAGAAGGCAAAGCGAAACTCGTTTCAAATTTTCGGGTAATAATTGCGCTTTCCTAGTTGACGATTCAAGCGGTACACTAATTGAATATGTAATATCTGCGTGAAACATACTTCAAATACACCAAAGAATGTCACAGAATACCGTGGAAAGTTGCAGCTTACGCTTGAGGTTTACAAGTAACAGAGGAAACACTTTCCTAGAACCCACTTTAAAATTTTTTTGACGTTTGTTAACTTGATTTAAATATATACTAGGTAAGTAAATGACAGATTAAGACATTATAAGATATGTTTTGATTATCACGTATTGTCTTTGGTGTTTTATATCTGTCAACATCACCCACATAAAATTTTCCAACAGTAAAAATTATCTCCGACATTCGTTATTTTTTCCCCTTTCACTGACTGGGCTACTACCCAGGTTCGTGACATATTATAACAACCGTATGTCTCTTAAGTACGTCCTTGCATTAAAAAATATGTAAATTTATCATACCGATGTATGTGAGTATCAAGAATGTTCGTCTTAGTAAGATTTTTTCGCGATACAACAATAGTAGTGTTCCTATACAGGTTGTTGCAAAATTATAAGTCAATATTCTGGGGAAACAATCCTCACATGTAGAGGAACAAAAAATGTTATGTGGACATAGTTAGGTCCGAAAACATACTGTTTCTGCCCTACAGTTCGCATACATGACGTATGGATTATAGCGCGCGGGCAGGATCGTGTTGCTGCGAGGCGTCATCACAGCTAAACGTAACATATTGTTATGAACCATGTAACCCTGGTTCTGACACAGCGCTTAGTAACCAGGCCACCTGGCCAGGAATTACAAAATATTAAACATAAGTTGCTGCAAACTGCAAGGCAGAACTCCCAACTCCAACAGCAGTACGAGTTGCCCCACAGGGCGCGATAAAGGGACGTGTCACGCTACCTACGAGGTCTGTCTGCCCCATATCGTCGCCAGGACCACTTCACTACCAAGATGCACCACGACGTCCAGATATACGACGTGCCGATCACCGTGGTCGTTTCCTTACATCAGCCTCGGCGTCATTAACAAGATGGGACTGTCATCGTCGTAACTAAATTGAGTGGCCAATAAGTAATCATAAATGTCTGTGACTATTCTTGCCCTCCGTAACATCGTGAAAGTAACGCGATAGTTTGTGTAGATTGTAAATAAAAGTCGTACCTGATATTTAGACTGAGAGTCTCACTTACATTGTCAGTCTATTAAATACTGTACGATTTACGTAATACTATACCATTACTAAATATCTAAAAAGAAGTATTTTTCCGTAAACGTAACAATATGCCACACACTACGCTACTAACATCCAGACACGTGTTCGGTATCGCTGCCGCTGGTGTAGGCAGAACTGCCATCTTGTACCTGATCCCGAAGGCTTAACAGGAGACACACCTTGCAGATCTTTATGCTGGGAGGGTCGTTAATTCTCCCAGTCTATCACAGATGTCCAAAGCGTACCATAGCCGTTCAGCCAGAGCAATAAGCTGACAGGGTAGTTGAATACCACTGAGAGAAGAAGACGCTCCTTCCAATCGTGGAGGCAGGTAATGATAACCCACTCACCTAGCAACGGAAACACTCACAGACTAGCTGCAGGGAACCACTTTGCTGAGTCCTAGGCGGACCAGACCAGTGACCCAAGGACTCACACAGAAAGTCTACTCCTATGCAGGAGTTCATAAACCACAACCACCCATAATGGGCTCGGCGCACAAGGCTGGGGCTTCACACCGATCCTCACTAACACACAGATATAACAACTGTGACAATTGTTAGTAACTTGTGTAACGATATCGTCGGCACGTACGGCTTTAAAGGAAATGTTCAAAATGCCCACCATCAGCGTCCAATTCAATGGTTCGTACGACTCATCTTTAGGGGCCGGAAAATTTCACTGATTCAATGACCTGCAGGCTAGAATCCATTGTCCTGTGCATATCAAGCCCCGTCTATTCGTTCATTGTCTGATGTTTCACTGAGTAGCAGCTCGTGGACAAATGGTCGAGGCTTGAGTGAACATAGGACTGTGAATTTTAACATGCAGGTCACTGAATCCGCGAAATTCTCCGGGCCCTACTCACCTGGTACGGGCCTGCCTACAGCTGCGACTGTGCTCCACAGCCCGCGTGTTACCAACCATACGTCATGTATGCCAACTGTAGGGCAGAAACAGTATGTTTTCGGACTTAACTATGTCCACATAACACTTTTTGTTCCTGTACACGTGAGGTTTGTTTCCCAAGAATATTTACATGTAATTTTGCAACATTTTGTATATATATTTTTAGGAAGTAGTCAAATAAATACTGATGTTACCAGACTTGAATAGAAACAGTGATCAACAGTTGCTCCCTGAAGCATGGTTAGTTAGTTCCCCTGACTATGTGCGAGTGGAAAACTTTCATTAATAATTAGGAAGTTGATTTGCTGCGCGGTGAGGAATGTTGGTACGTGTGTGTGTCAGGCGGCGAGGCGAGTGAAGAGGAACGGTGGAGGACCATCACTGTCGATCGTCAACCCTCTGGACGTGCTGCGACAGCGGCTGTTGTTGGAGTACGCTCGCCGTCGTATGCGCCAATCAGAGGACCGCATTCAGGCCAACCGCGAGCTGCTCGACAAGATCGGCAAGCGTGACGTCAGCCAGGCCCAGCAGCGTGCCATCAGCAGGTATGTGAGCCCGGCCCACGTTGTTTATTTTAAGGGCGATTATTAGACAATTTTATTGTATTTCCAGTTTTTGAGCCATAACATTTACTCCAATTGAATCAGGAATTTGCAAAAGGTTCCAAGTCCAAGCGAGTAAATTGTTGGGAAACAACAAAAGACTGATCATTGTGGATCTGGGAATGAAACAGGTTATCAATAATGGATAACTTTAAAGTATAGTGTGTGTGGAATAATGTGAATCATAATTCACGTAGATAAGATTTGTTTTTTATTTTTCATAAATTAATGAATTTAGTGGACTTGGTTTCTTTTGCAAATCAGGCAACGTTCATTCTAACAATGGCACATAAATCATTACGTCTTGAGTAGATATTAGTACAATGTCGGTACATTCTAGTGAAAAACTATTAATACGATACATATAAACATATTTTGCAAATACACCACCATCTGGTACTTCATACCTATAAAGCAATGTTATGTATTACACTATCAGAGAAAGCGTTAATGTCCTTGGTGTAGATTATTGGAACCTTGGTATATGCTATTGAAAAAAAAAAAAAACAACTGAACAACACGGAAACAGATTCTTCATAGAATGTAAGTCATAAACAAAGTAATGCACTGTCGGCACATTTATGGACATGTCTATTAGTTTGTAGCAGGACGGCAGTGTAGTGTATTATCTTAGAATGTGACCGCTTCACATATCGCGAATGGCTTCAAGTTTTTAATTTGTAATTATTACAGTTTCATTTCTGTCCTGGGAGCTGAAGATTAGAGGTATGAGTGAAGCTGTTCATGAACATCAACAACTCTTTCAAATCAGATTTATAAACGAACTGGTAGTAACAGCACTGTTTAAAGTAGTGAATCCCAGTGCCCTTGTAATGCCCATATCATTTGTCATTAACAAAAGATACCAAGTCAAGGACTTGATACCATTTGCAAGTTCTACATATATTTACTAGTCCGTTTAACGTATTTTTTGTATAGGACTTGGTTTCTTTTGTTGCTGTCAGCAAAGAGAATGATTTGGAGAGTCGAAATCTCGTATAATCTGAATTTTCTCAAAAAGTGGACTTGGTACCATTTGCAAATTCCTGATTCAATTGCATTGTCAAAATTTTCTTTTCTTCAAAGCATAGAATACTAGCTGCCCCGACAAACGTTGTTTTGTCACATAAATAACTTATTGTAAGTGTGTAAGGATGTTGTATATAAGTGGAAGAGGTCTAATAATAAAGAAATTAATAAATAATTATAATAGAGCAGCGACACCTGGCGGGAATAGACTGGTATCAGCTCGTGGGGATAACTGATCAATTATCACTTACACAGTTATCGACCGGGTTCTAAAATTATTAAATTAAAAATATTTACTAAACAATAGCACTTAGGAGTATAAAAAATAGATGAAAACCTATTCGCAGACCTACCCAATGTATATACAAAATTTCATTGAAATCGGTTAAGCCGTTTCGGAGGATTATGGAAACAAACACAGTGACACGAGCATTTTATATATTAGATATTCTTGGTAAACTGTTTGACATAAATAATAATGGACTCTTCCATTAATTTGTCACACAAAATCACAACAAGAGGATTATAGGTTAACTTTCAAGTGCTGCTTTATTTACAATTACATTTTTATTTTATTTTAATTTTTTTTCAGGTTCCAGATTAATTTTTTTTTCCATAACAGTCGTCGGCAGCAATTTCTCATCGAAGTATTTTATATAACTATAACTATTTACAAAATAAAATATACAATCCCTGAAAACATGCAAGTAAACTAACTGCCAGCCACAGAAAAGAGCATGCCACCTTAGCTCCATTTACTGGCGAAATTCAGTTGTTTTGTTACATTGTGAATATTGTGCAGCCAACTTAAGCCTAATATAATAAATGTAAAATCTAAAAATTTTATAAAGTTAGCAATTTCTGTGAAGCGGGCAAAGTTTTTGGTAGGGAGTTAGACTTTGCAAAGTTCTTGTGAAAATTTTGTTCATTGATACGAGTCAAAATTATCACTTTTTTATTTAAGGAATCGCCTGCTGCAGTTTGAAACATACCTACGTATATCTGTTATATTATTGTCAGCCTCTTGTCTGTGCCGACAACTTAGCAGGCAGGCCGCTGGCAAGCAGTCGCCTGTAAATAGGCAACCAGCGCTACTTGCACGTGCACTTGGGTGGCGGGTTATTAGGCGCAAAAAAGCACAGTCCCAATTCATTTCAGCAAATTTATGAACAATAATGCATCTTGTATCCAGTAGCGTAACTAGGCATAGATGCTAGAAACCTTCAGCTAATCCAGCCACCCCCTCCCCCCACTTACCACAATTTCTCTCACACAAAATTCTCCTTCCATTCCCATTAATAGTCACGAGCGAGTTAAAAAAAAAAAAGCTAATTCAATAGATTATTGTTTTAAATGTTGAAAATAACTCTTTGAATTATGGGTTTACTGAGTAATAGTTAATAAGTGCTATTGTTTATTGAAACTCAGACAAGTATAAATTTCAGTCGTCTGGCATTAATTAATATTTGCTATTTCTTATAATTCGAATATATTAATAAAACTATGGCATTGTAAATGCATGATGTGAGTGCTTTTAAAGCATTTACTTTACTGTTACTGAATTTTAAATTTGTTTTTAATATAAGTTCGCTAATGACAAGAAATGCTTTTTTATATGATAAATTCCTCTAAAAGCTGGCATTAAAAAAAAATTGTTTATATTTAAGATATCTGTCTGGGTGGATGTATTTTGTGCCTTCAAGGCCTAGAAGTGCGGAAGCGATAAGGATAACACAGCACACGCATCACTCTAGTTTCTGTACGCAAGTCTTCTCGCTGGCAATGACAACTCGCCTACGTGAGACATTCAGTGGTGACCCTGTCATTTTATTACGTAATACTATAAATAAAGTTGTATTGTAAACACCTATGCCTTTTAAAATATTCTGCGCCGAGATTTTTATATTTAAAAAGAACCCCAAAATACTCATTTTTCTCCATTATCGACAGCGTAAAACAAACTGTAGACATAGATGGAGGACCTGAACCAGTAAACACGTGTGCAACGGTCTTTGAATGTTATTCCTAAGCAGACATAACTAAGCACGTAGAGCATATTTCGTATAATATTGTAACGGTCGAAGCTCTGCACACCACTGCTTGACCTGGGCAGGTGGCTACCTTAAAGAGTGCGTGATATATAAATAAACGCTGAAAACATCAATTAAATTCCACACATTTTTTCGAGGCCAATATGGATAAAATACAAAACAACAATCCTAGATAATGGAATTTGCCAACTTTGTTAGTAAATATTTATCCAGAATTACTAATTCGTTACGTGTGATCTCTTGCGCCGCAGTTAAATGCACGAGGTTCCAGCGTCAGAGATTGTGCCTCAGAAGTTCGTAACACTGGAAACTATTTGGTTTATATCATTGGCTATAACTATTGTCTAGGATTTCTATTGTTACATTTTCGCAAATAGGCTTCAAGAAACCTACAGTTATAGATTTATGCTTTTTGCGTTGAATTATGTACCACGCCCTCTTCAGAACACTAAAATGTAATCTGGTCGCCCTAGTAATAATGTCCCCCCTTGTCCCTCTTTTAATTTGGCCACTGCATGTGTATGTGCCCTCTCCGAGCACACTTAATATTAGTTCGTAGACGCTAAAACAAGTGGTGTTCAAGCGCCCGAAAGAAGTAAGATATCCAGTAAGGAATCACGCTGACTCAAGTCACAAACATAAAACTAAGTATGCATGGATGTATCCACAACACAGCTGCTGGATATTAAACCTGGTTCATTAAGTTGTTCGACGCTGTCAAAAAATTGTGTAATTTTACACAAATGTTGGTGGCAGCACGAATCTCCTCTCAAGTTTGTTTGTTTTTTTACAATGACAAATGTTACGTAAAATTACACCAACATAGGAGGTATAAACGCAACCACGTTTAGTAAAATTACACAGACTTGTCAGTGCAACGTAACAATACAACTAGTGTATTTTAACACAATAATTGTCATTTAAAATTCCATAGGCAATGGCTGTGTAAAAATACCTCTACGTGTTGTCCTTGCACACGTACTTGGTGTAAATTCACACGAACGTCGCCACTGTGATTTTACCTACCTGTTTGTATCTAAGCGCAAATAAAGTGTGAAAGTACAGACATCGCCTGTGTAAAATTACCGCTACGTTTTGCTATTATACAAGTATGTTGTGGAAATTCACGCCTACTTTGTCAGTGTACCATATTACAATTTTGCACATTAGGCATGTAAAACAACACAGTTACGGTCTGTGTAAAATTACCAATATTCATTGTTTTTATATCTAAATCGTATAATGTAAATTTGCTCTAACATTACCGGTGTAACTTAACCTTATAACAGCTTTCACTACCATTCCGCCAGATGTTTAAAATTAGAGTATTGGTACTCAGTGTGACTTACCGTGAGGTGTAATACGAATACTAGGACATTGGGAAGATATGATTATCGTATCGTCGCTGTGTAGGTTATATTATACTGTACCGTACACAGTATGGTAAACCTTTGATTTGTATTTATTTTACAATTGCTAGGTTATATTTATGTGGAATGCCTTTTTTTTACCGTGATAGTATTTTGAAAATCCTAGTTTGGAAATTTTTTCTTTAGGATATTTTAATTTAATATTTTATTTTCATACTATTTTTCAAATACAGCAGTGTGATCAATGCTTGCTCGCAGTAAATCAGCTGAACTGCTAAATTACAGGCTCGTGTAACCAGTCCCCTCATACGTCTAAATGTTCGCCTGGTGGCAAAAATACTAACTATTTTCTATAAAATCAGTTATACTTTCCCTTATAAGCATACCTACGTACCCATATCATTGTCATGCACTCAGTTAATTCCAAACGTAGACACTTTACACTAAGGGTTTCGCGACAGAAGATAGTTATAGGGATAACTAAACAGGAATGGTTCTACAAGTTTATAAGCAAGTTAAATATATAGAGAGACTACATGATACTTAATTCTGTGGGGAACGGTTGTTAACAGTTTGAATATGTTAAATACATTTAACTAAAACACATTATTAAAATGTACTCTAAATGCCTTATCGGGGCAGACGTTACCACCTTGTTCGTGATGCCGAAGTCTGTGAGGCCGTAGTCGACTAACGGTGAGCGGCACGTCTAGAGACTCAAACCTGCGACCCTCTCCCTGGGACGATGAGTGTTAGGCGGCCCATATTGTCTTCTAGGATACCATAATGAGACAGACCCAGTTTGACTGGTTATATTGCTCTATATTACAGTCTAGCTGGCCTTCGTTGCAGGGGCGTCATTTGGGGCTACAGGGGGGACAAATGCCTCCCCCTGGATTTGGAATTTTTGTGTATAAATATATTTTTTTGTATTTTTAAGTGTAAATAATGCTAACTTAAGGACACAAAACTGAAGTTTTATTATTAAATTATCTAATTTATACATGCTTAATTAATAAAAATGATGCAACAAGGTCACTGTCGTTAGAAAACAAAATCTTGCCCCCCCCCCCTGGAAAAACCTGAAATGACGCCCCTGCTTCGTTGCTCGTGTTTGGGAAGGGATCTTTGACCTAACGATACACTGGCCTACTTGCATGTTTACGTTTCAGCCACGGCACTCAAAACACACTGAAGACAGACACTATAATAACAATCACCTGTTAAACTATTTATATTTACATTACAAATGTATAGAGATTTGTGTCCTGTAGTTAAATGTTTCTTTCTGTTATGGTTTGCAGGAGTGAGAAGTGTCTTCTGTTTCCACTATGTGCAGATGGAAGTAGTAGTTGTGTGCTGTGTATGTATGTTTGTCAGCAGTTAGTGTTAGTGCGAGTGAATGATACAATAAGTGTTGTATGTTCCAGGTTTCCAGACTTGTACAACTGGTCGACGAGTTCTCGTTGGAGTGATGACTACGCGTCTTCACGCCAGTCCTAAAATGTAAGTCATTTTCCTCCGTTTCTAACGATTTATACAACTACACGACGACTTGTCTTGTATAGAAATTATTTTTTATTCCAAGTGCCTTACTTTCTCGAAGAGAGACGCACACGTCGTCACTCTGCTTACTTATTATCATCTCAAACTCGCATTTTACTGACGTGTTCTTGTAATAAAATAGCAATATAGTACCTGATTATTTACGTACTGTTTCTAAAAGGTAAACAGACAGAAAAGGCACTAAAACGTTGCCTAATATCCGTCGTTGATCGTTGTGGCCACTATATATATTCAGCATCAGCCTTTAACTAAACCAAATGCTTCATGAACTTCATGAACTAAATGCAAACATGTATAGTACTGTGTACAGTATAATCTAAATTCACAGAAACTTTCAGCTCTTAAAGCTTTAACGGAAAAAGCTTATCCATAGACATTCAAAGATATTTTAGTGCATTTAATGAAAAGACAAGTGAGCTGACGCAGTTTCAAAACATTAGATTCGTTCTCAGGAGTACTGAGTGTAACACATGCTACATAAAAACTATGTGACGAGTTATCTTTGCCCTGAGTTAATATTAGAGATAACAAAGGCAAGGTCGTATTGTGACTACAATTTGAAGCATCAAATTCAATCTTAACAGCAGGCGTTTTACAATACTGAATAAGATAGATGAGACACTGACTTAAATAAGGATGATGTCACGTTTAGCCATTCACGTATGACAACATAATTTTATTTTAAAATTAACAAGGTAGTGTGCGTGTATGGGAATGGAACTCACAACGTATTCAGAAACAATGGATTAGCCTCCATTAATTTAATAAAACTACTTGCTAGACTACGCATGTAAAAGTCATTCCTCCCTTTGCTTGCCTGTCAGCATAGTATTACAAGTCTGCTACGTAAAGAAACGGGAAATTGTGGTTTCACGCAACACAATTCGCTTCTATGGCACAGAATGCCGGTAGATGTTACTGTTTGTATAAAGCACTCAACTGGATCACTAATCCATACCTTAGTTCTTGGTAGCGTTACTGGCTATGGCAATACATTTGACTTGGTTAGCTCTTATTCATTAGTACAACTTTTTAAAGAATATAACTTATTTCAAATCATTTGAAACCAATGCCAACTCTCCTACCAGGCCATCAAAACGCGGGATTATCCAAGTAGAATCATATTATCAAATCAAATAGTGTATTATTTCTACTGTAAAAATGTGTTATCATTTGAGTAATTATATCTAGCAATAAAATGTTTGTGATTTAGATAAACTTTTTTTTTAACCGCGCGTACTTGGGTGTGGTAAATGAAGCGAAATTACAGACAGGCAGATATTTACTTACAAATGGAGTTTAATATCCCTATTACATTAATAATTTCAAATGTGTCTATTGGTTCCTAGTATCTTTCTCATTCCTATATATAATAAATAGTATAGTATAGATATTTTTGTGCTGAAGCTACACAAATATTGGTTTAATATTGTTGTGCAAAAAAGGCTGTATGTCGTTTTATTGTTAAACTTATATAGGCTACTAAAAGAGAAATAGTATGGCCTACGTAACTTTTAACAACTTCTATACAGAATTTTTCTGAACTACGGGTACAAACTCTGTAAGGTTATTTTCTATCCGAAATGGGGTAGAAAACATTATACTATCAATATCGTACATTAATTCATAAGGAAGATATCCACCTTTAAAATATTGACATTTGTATTGGTTTTAAGTGAATATAATAAAACCTACTGGATACTAAAGACAAATTGTGTGACTGGTGTTAATTCACGTAGACGTTGCGGTTTTGCACGCTTGAGGAGTACTAACATTCCCTACATTAAGAAAACACTGAGTTGGTATATTTTTATCCTACCAATGTGTGTGTAACTCTTAGGCATTTTTGTTGTTTTCAAAGAAGTAGTACTCATAATTAAATGCTCAGTGCGCGTCACCTTCATGGAGAACTCTTACATGCGAACAGTTTTAAAGGTAAACAAATTGCCTGCCAGGTAAGCAACCCGCGTTGCAAGGCTTCGGCTAGATGTAATTCAAAAGAAAAGACAGTAGATAGCAACAGCACGAAAACGCACGTGCCTTGTAAATCATCTGTGTGTGTATTTTACAGTAAATGTATAAAGTGTCGAACCACCTACTTCGATACACAACTGACAGCGACGTACAATCTATTATCTGACGCGGTCAAACACGTGTAGGGTGTTGTGAATAACTGTACAGGCATCAGTAATTCGAGCGCGAAATTCAGCTACTGTGTTGATCGGGGCTTCATATACCAAATTATTGAGATGATCCCACAGAAAGAAATTAGATGGAATTAAGTCTGGTAAACGTGGTGGCCACCTCACAGGTCCGCCTCTGCCTATCCCTCGCTCTCCAAATGTGCCGGTAAGGTGATGACGAGCTTCCAAACTGAAGTGTTCAGGGCTCCATCATGCTGGACTGATTGTAAATACACGTCCTCCAACAGAACTGGCAGTATGTCCTCTAAAAAAACTGTTGATCAAGGCGGTCAGACAAACACGTCGGTTCACAGAATGCTGCGAGGAAAGCCAGGTTCGTCTGCGCAATGATGCAGAAACGAGCGAGCGAAATCGACTCGTGGCTGCAAATCAGCTGGTTTTAATGTGTGCACTTTTTTGCAGCAGTAAAACGGGTTTAGATGCTAACTCTCCACAAACTTTGGTGGCACACATGAGTTGTGAAAGTGATTCCATGTGTGCTACTTGATGGCGAATCGGCAATGCTTTCCAACAGGGACGTCGTAAACGGAGGGGGGTGGGGATCGGAGGGGCCACGCCCCCCCCCCCCCCAAAAAAAAATTCGTAGTTTTCAAGATTTTTTTAAGATTAAGATTTCCTTCAGTTGTATATTAAATATTTTGGATCAGAAACTCTTTAAATAGCAGCATTTTGCACCTTAAAATATAAAATTTTCCGGTGAAGGACTCCAACACACACCTTTATTGCATAGGTTATATGTACACTCTCTCTACCAGTGACTCCCCCCCCCCCCAAAAAAAAAATTAAATGCTTACGACGCTGATGCTTTCCAATACTGACTCCTCAAACCTCGCTGTTTCAAGAATGCATCTCATGCTGTGCCGGTGTCATACCTGTTCGCAGTAAATTTGCCAGTCTCATGTACGAGAAAATCAGATGGCCAGGATGTTTGTTTGGAAATGTCAATGCACACAGACATTGTGCTCCTCTTGCTGTACCTCGCGCAGCAACATACATGAGACGTACATCTGCCATTTCTCCATACGTGTACTTTCCCTCAAAGTTGCGTGCCAACAGTGCAATGTCACCTTGGCACACGTGCTAGCTTTGTTGATATGCGCGCAACTGTCTCGTACGACCAACCTTGTAATGCACCCTCATAAATCTCCCTCCCCCCTCCCCCTGAAAACACTGCACATTAAAATGTTCCACGAGTGAAATATGTACTGTGCATTTAATTGTGTTACATCTTCGGAAATATTAACAATTCCCTATAGGGTCACACACACACATTAGTAGGAAATAACTTTTATTCTCAATTTAGAAATGCTATACTCCACAAATGTGCAAAAGCTTGAGGGAGAGTGTTAGACAATTTTATTGTATTATTAATTTTTGAGACATGACATTTATTCAAATTGTATTATCAAAATTTTCTCTTCGACAAAGCATAAAATATATTCATGGTAAACTGCTTGACATAAATAATAATATACTCTTTCATTAATTTGTCATGAAGAATCATTGTAAGAGAATTCTTGAAAGTTTTTCTCTTGCAATGATTCTGCATGACAAATTAATGAAAGAGTCCATTATTATTTACGTCAAGCAGTTCACCAAGAATATGTTCTAAGCTTTGTTGAAGAGAAAATCTTGACAATACAATAGTGATATGTAGGTATGTAGATAGGGAGTGTTGTGCGAGTAGATAGGCATAGTTGGCGTCGCCAGGTTGGCACCAACACCAGTGACAAACATGGCGTGACCCGGTTAGATACATAACAGTTTGGCGACGAGGAAATTACAGTTTATTTGGTGGAGAATGGCGCGAATCGGCACGGTAGGCGAGTTTGCACCGGAGAAGGAATCG
>PNEQ01003369.1:44080-76349 GCA_003012365.1 Medauroidea extradentata
TCAAAAAAAAATTTGAAGACTTTGTGTAATTTTAAAGGGGAGGAGTGATATGTAGGTATGTAGATAGGGAGTGTTGTGCGAGTAGATAGGCATAGTTGGCGTCGCCAAGTTGGCACCAACACCAGTGACAAACATGGCGTGACCCGGTTAGATACATAACAATACTCTTTCATTAATTTGTCATGAAGAATCATTGTAAGAGAATTCTTGAAAGTTTTTCTCTTGCAATGATTCTGCATGACAAATTAATGAAAGAGTCCATTATTATTTACGTCAAGCAGTTCACCAAGAATATGTTCTAAGCTTTGTTGAAGAGAAAATCTTGACAATACAATTTGAATAAATGTTATGGCTCAAAAACTGAAAACACAGTAAGATTGTCTAACACTCCCCCTTAACAAAACAATATTTCAGTCTAGGCAACTACTGGTAATTATATACTACAGGTACCTCAAAAAATTGGGTAGACCTTTTACTTTCTGTCTTCCTCATTGATTATGTGACATAAAACACATATTCTGTAGCAGACATCCTGAGAGTGTGTGTAAACTTCTAAAATCCTCACAAATGCCCCGTGAATGCAGCTGCAGCTAACAGTTTTATTGTCAGGACACGTAACTTAAAGCAGGTAACCAAAATGGCCAATCCCCCAGGCCCCATGTGCAGTTTAAAAACAATTTTTTATTATTTTTATGCAGCAATGTCCACAATGCAAGTGTTCTCTCTGACATAAATGCAAGAGCACGAGAAAGTACTACGTGGACAACTGAGATACGGCCATAAACCACTGTGCTCTTCCAGTTTTGTATGAGCCGCAATAACCTAAGGCAGGAGCAGAAGGGATCCAACCTACAATATAATTGTACCAAATATAAGGATAATGTTCCAAATACCAAAAATAAAAAAATAACTATGTAATATTACATCCTGATATGTTTTCTTGGTGAGAAAAACAGCACAAAAACAAACCCAGTATAGTACAGTCAGTGTTCAGCAATTTTGCTTTTGTAAATACAGTAGACTGATAGTAACTTGACTTGGACTAATGTTTTGTGTTGCAGGAAGAGTTCCGCCCTCTCCTGCCCAGTTTGTGACGTCACCTACCCCAGATGAACCCCAGCTAGCCAACGCCTTCTCAGCACCACCTGCTCTACTCTCCTCTTGTTCTCGTCTTCGCCCTCTGCATTTGTTAACCTACATAATCTACCATTGCCCTCTGTGTCGCCACGAGCCACTCTCTGACCTTTTTCTTTATAGCGACTTGTGCCAGTTTATAAGTACAACCCGTAGAAACAATACCAGTTATCAGTAATTACATTTAGCACAACCTTAAACCCTTTAAAGTAGGTAAATGTTGTTGGAGATTAATGTTTAAACGTCAGTTCCTTTCTATTCATGTGTTGGATTCACTTGTGTTTGGAACAAGCAGAGCTGCAGAGTACGAACGTTAAGGCTGCGGGATCAGCTTTCTCACACTGTACAGTTGTATCATACATAGTACATAGATATATTGTGAAATAGTTTCAGTTGTATTTTGTTTCAATAAATAATTGCTTACTAATAACAAGCATTCTACTACTTTACTGCTTAACCCTGCACCCTTCCTTTATCAACAAGACATGAATATGGAGTAGCAGCACAAGTTAAACATGACTAAGTAAAGCTGTATTTAAATAAAAAAAAGTTTTGTAGAGAGCAAAAATATTTATTGGTATCCAAAAAACTCTTTTGTCAATCTGGACCCAACCAAACATTTTGTGACAGCAACAAAATTATTTTGTCATTGTGTACTCAGTATTTGCTACTAAAGTGGTTTTTGTGGTTACCACTTCCAGTAAATTACGTGCAGTAGCATGAAATATACATTCATGACAGCAAAAGTGTTTGGTAGTACAGTAAAACAAACAAAACGGACCCTCCATAAAACAGAAACCTGTACAAACAGAAAAAAAAATTACGGTCCCGTTGCGTTTACTGCATATTATATCCTGCATAAAACGGAAACACCCGTAACGCGGAAACGGACTCTTTTAGAACGGAAATCTGAGTAAATATTCCTGTTGCACGTAATCACACTCATACTATGGACACGGGTTTGTTTAGAAAAACTATTCTTGTCTAACCTATGGCGCGAGTTACATAAAGTAAACATTCACTGTATTTAATTACTGTATAAGCTGCTTTTTTTCCGTTCATTTATAGATAGCTCAGCGACAGTGATGCAGACATCTGAAACATAGAAGCAGATGGCCAAATCTGGCACAATATAGAAACCATCAAATCTGGCACAATATAGAAACCATGCAGTTCAATTTTCATTAGATAAAAAATAATATAAAAGAGAATCTCGTCGGCATCGCGTTTATCTGCATATATAATTTGACAGATAATGCCTACAAGCCAACAGCTGCACTAGACTCGAAATAGATCACATAACTGTTTAGGTGTCGCACAGCTTCCACTTCCCGTATGTTTTGTTTTCAAAGTTTGATTCCTTCAGGTTTGCCGACAAAGAGATTTATTGCACAACTTGCATGTGTATATTATTCTAGATTAATTCTCTGGCTCGAAAACTTGTTAAACAAGTGAAGGTTACAAATGCATTGTCTTCTTGTGCATTTTTTCATGATGTCAGCTGTCAAGTTCTGACAAACAATAGACATGCTTTAAGAGTATTGTGTACCGGATCTCCGTGTTTGACGCGTGGGAACAGCGGAGCGATAAGAGCCAGAGTACCACTCTCGATGGTAGGCACATGGTCTGGTCTGCAATGTTTTCGTACAACTCTTTTTCCTATGGGACTTTAAGCGGTGACCGTAAAATTGTATTTTTGCACAGTATGAAGTAAAGACCAATGCACGGACCATATATAGCAATTAACGGATTCAGGTCGTATTTTTGAACCTAAGCAGTCTAAAAAAGCTGTTTTTAGCAATTTCTAGAGGCCCCAAAATCATGTTTCTAACAAGTATACCGAATTTTCAAAATGTTACACCTGTGTAGTTTCAAGTGGGTGTTCTTTTCCTCGATAACAACAATACGAATAAGTTCAGCGGTTTTGGGGTAAATTTTTGCGCGACATGCCACAATACTGTCCAACGGCTAAGTACTGAGTACTTTTAAGTGACTTAGGCAACTGTAAAGGCTGTTTTTTTGTGTGGGTTGAGTCCATTTGGTTGCAAGTTCTGTCCTAAATTCTAGCGTATGAAATGCCAAAGCATGAAATCCTTTCTCTTAGCGAGAAAGTAAAAGTAATCGAAGCATACAAAAAAGAAAAAGTGCCTCAAAAACAGTTAGTTGTGCGCTTTAGTTGCAGGAAAACACAGATATATGACATGATAAAAAATAAAGACAAAATTCTTGAAGAGTGGTTTAAGAGGACAACAGGACAAGTTAAACGAATAAATGAGAGGTCTCAAGCGCACAAATGAAGACTTTACTTATATGGAAAAGATGTAGCATACAAACTGTACATAACAGTATTTTGTTGTAAAATAATAGGTTCATAATAACGTTTTTGTACACTTTTGATGATCTAGGTCACTAAAATCACAAACTTTCGTAATGTGCATTTTATTATTTTTAAAAAATTTTCTTGCCTGCTAATTTACCTGTATAAAAAGGAAACCTGCCGAAATGGCAAAAAATTGCTGGGTTCCATTGAGTTCCGTTTTGGACAGGTTTTACTGCATGTACAAAAAAAAAAAAAAAAAAAAAAAAAGGTATTTTTGTGGACATCACAAAGTACATATTTTTACACTACACATATGTGTTTCGTTAACTCCATAGAAGTGTTTGACGCTAAAAAAATGTTTAGTAGACTCAATAATCTTTTTTTTATTACTATTTTCCACAAAAGTGTTTCTTATACTCACTTTAGCACACGTATAATGCTGCAAAGCCTATCACACATGTAAAAACTGATGTTCTAACCATGATAAACAAAATCAGTCTCAAATGCAAACACTAAAGGAAAACCTTTTTATGAACCAAACAAGCGATTGAAAACAATTTGTAGCAACATACTGATTTTTAAAACAGGCTAAAAGGTATAAACTACTATATCCTATAAAAATACTTGTAAGATTTAAAAAGAAAAATATGGAGCACACGCACTATAGTAAAGAGTGTAGAGATATGTTATCTGTGAGTAAACACACACAAACAGTTCATATCATTTGCAAGGCAACAAAATTGTTAGTTCTTTGGGTTAACTATTGTTGCATCAGTTATCTACAGCACGCACCCCAAGATTTTCATTTTAAATCTAAAAGTGTTTCAAACAAACATTTTAGACCATTTTAAAAATGTGTTACACAATTTTATTTAATAATTATTTTTTGCTTGTTATATGAAAGTGAAAATTTTAAATACAGCAATATTTAAACAAGCAGAATTTATACCGAACAGACAAACAAACTGACAAGAAGAAGAGTTAATATTGCAAAGTCTCTAGCTCGTCGGGAAGTTAGTTTAAATTCGACTGCAAAATTTGTACAGAACCTACCAACAAAAAAAACTCTCACGGAACCTGCTGCCACCAGACATTACATTTCCCAATGGCAAATCAAAACATTATATAACTTTAGGTTACAATCTTTTGCACTTGACCAGTATGCTTCTACGCATTCTCTAAGTAGGTACAGTTTAATAGAAAAACACACATTCCAGGCTGTTTTTATTGTGTTGTAACACACAGTAACTTTGGCTTGGTTGACAGTTGGCAATGTAGTTAGTTGCCACAGTCGAGCCACTTTGTTTTAAATAATATATAGAGTTTAGAAGTGTAAAAATATTAGGTAGGCTGCCCACATTGCCAAAAATACTTGGGATGCTCAGGCCCCGCCCTACCCCAAGAAGTCAAGTGTCAGTGGATCCATGAGGGATTGGCCCCCGCAGCTGGCTTTCAAAGTTTTCTGGGCTTGTGAATATACAGTATTACCATACTGTAATTATGTACATAGCTTTACCACAAGTACAAAGCCATTGCATGTTTTAATGGAGGAAAAATTTAAGTAACACAGGCCCCTGAATGTTTTTTAAAAGTTAAAATTATTTTTGACATGTCAGCTGTTATGAGCTTCCCTAGCAGTATGGTCGAGTTAATCTTTGGACACAAATGCTAGTGTTGTTGAAATTGGTGCTGTAATGTCACAAACAAAGAAGAGAAAGGGATGCCAGTGGAGTAATTCAGAAAGGTACTGGACAAACAAACTACAGTATGACTTGTAGAGAGCTTTTAGTAATAATGAAGCTGAGTTTTCTAATTTCATCCTACCTGTAGACTAGACACTTTGTTATACACACTGGTATGGTTTATTACAACAGTTGTTGAATTTTAAAAATCCAAAAGTACGTCCACAAATACAATTTTGAAATACAACACAGACCAGGGCTGCTTCAGAGCAATGTAGATAACATTTGCCAAACATCCTTAAAACTAACTGTAAAGTGAAGAGCGGTTGCTCAATAACTGTAAATTAATAATTCAAGGTTACACTTCAAGTAATGGTCTGTACAAATGAGCTAAAAAAGAAACTTCACTCTGTGGTTTGTACATGGTATAGAAATACAAACAATTAATCTTGACCTTGAAAATTTCAGTTCCAGTAAATTGTTGGTTGGTTCCTGTCTGCTTAACTCAGTCTGACGCCAGCCAAAGGACTATCAGATGGGTTAAACCCTTAACGGCGCAAAATTCGCCACGGCAACAAGCCCCATTCCAATAACCAGACTCTCATATCATTTGTTTTGCACCACACAGTGTATTTTGCATGTTCAACAAGGGCAATTGTGTATACTACAGGCACTGTACATCAGGGCAAGAAAGACATTTGAACAGGCCACCATGCTAGAGCCTCATGGTTATTATGTTTACTTTCATAATTTAAACAGACATTAAAAACTCCAAACACAGAAATGTAAAATATGTAACATCATTTGTTTTGTATAATTTAAAGTTTGTGCCATTTCTAAAAGGTAAATATTAAGTACTCAATACGCACGAGGTACTGGAAGAGAGTGAACCCCGTAGCGAGGCAAGGTGCCCTCAGCAGACACCTTCCTCATGGCAGTTCGTCGAAGTCGTCTGGAGAGGTGAGACGCTGTCCGTGTGCACTACATACGTATCTTGCTTACTGATTTCAGGTTTCTATAATTTATTTTAGTATACTGGTTCACCTTTACCTAGCACACGTTACCAGACATCCCATCTCATTGCATGTCCGCTTAACTTACTAATTATTATTATCAAGTTTTGGTACTTCAACGTAAAATCCACATCAGCCCCACCACGGCCACGTGTGGCTATGGACATTTATATTGAGAGCCGTCCAAGTTCTACATTCACTGTACGAAGCATATCTCAGGTATTATCTGTTTATATTCACTTTGCACACATGCCGCTAAGATTATTTTGTACGACTGTACTATGTTAATTTAAGGGCATACCCTATGTTTTGTGACTGACCATGTGTAGGTTAACATATCACCATAGTGTTTGAGTGTTCATGCCAGCAGTGTATCTACCACTCATGCAAGGCATCTAGTCAGGAGCATAATTTTGTGTAGGGTGTGTTTAGTACCGCTAATCATTCATTCGGCCTACCACACTCAGTCACATTGCGCGTAGCACTGCTAGCACCACTTGTAGAGCCCTACCATACTGTAACATACACAGGAACGGCTGCCTTTTGGTATGTTAGTCAGAAACGCATATCACTGAATCATTACATCTACGCCCGCTTCCAAACAAACCTGATGGTCCACCGTAGTGACCGGCTGCCCCTCGCTGCTTAAGATGGCGTGGCAGATAAATAAGCGCTGAATTCTTCAATTGAGATCTATACTTTTTTAAAGTCAATATAGAAAAAGTACAAAACAGCACTCCTTGATAATTGTATTTTCCATCTCTATAAACAAACATTTACCCAGAATGATTCATTTGTTAAGCGTGATCTCTTACGCCGCAGTTAAATGTACGAGATATCCGCATCAGAGACTGTTCTTCTGATAAATGTTAATCGACAAAAAGTTTTGCTCACAAAGTTGGCAGAAACTTGTCTTGTCTAGGATTGCTATTTTTTTAATTTTGCAAATTGACTTCGAGAAACCTACAGTTCTGAACTACAGTAATATAAGCGCTGAATTACACCATTCCCTCTTAAGGAAGTGCTTTCTCACATGCCGTAGATTCATCATGTCTGCTTTCACACTGGTAGCACCCACCAATCACGTACAACATACACCAGCCGGTCGTAGTCTGCGCGGAAAGTAATCAATCTCATTTTGAACTGCCAGTGTCACGTAATTACGACTACCTCGATGTGTATCTCTTTTATTAATTTTTGGCACTTTTTATTTTACACAATAAATGCTCAGAGTGAAACCATCATACGTAGTAACTAATTTTGCAACACTTTGCGGTATTAACATAAGTATTGTAATTCATCAGGCGTACTGGGGGCCCACATCCAGTAACATAACTACTGTAGTTCATTAACAATCATCTCAATGTACCAGGTAGGATATCAAATACGCCGGACTGACTACCCCTGAGACGTAAGTGTCTCAAAGTATAATATCTAAGGAACATTACTGGTGTCCTTCCACAATAGTACATTAGTTCAGAAAAACAGCTTGGTTCTCTATCCTGATCCTACCTGATGGCGTTAAGTCTGATTGAAAAGTCCAACCAATTATAGCCCTTACTAACCAGTCACGCCTTTTTCCTTTCAGCAGCCAAACATCAACCACCTGCCTCCCACTTTGACAGTAAGCAAGAACACTAAATGGGCATGAAAACAAATCAAGCAGTAAAAGCGTACCTAATGATTGGCAAAGCCAGAATGATGAATGGCAGATGTCCGAGTTAACCAAATTGTTACATTTCCGCCAGCCCACAACCATCCCATTAAGCGCTGGGCAGCGACCACGTCTCTACTTTTAAACAATAAAATAACAAGTGCTAGCCTATTTGCTTCAACAAATCACTGGCTCGCTGTTCTACTGTATTAAAAATAATGCACGATTAAGATAATTTTGAATAATTTCCTTTCCAAAAAGTGTTTATAATGATGCTGTGTCTATTCAGTATGAAATACGTAACTGCCAACACTACTGTGCACTATGTACTTTAGTTGCTGTCAGTACACAGCGGTTTTCATGCCATTTGTGACTATAATCATGTTTGCCAGCATCACCAAAATACGTACAAATACCAGCATTTCCACAGTTTAATCTTCTCTGTCACTCTAAAGAAAATGTGCTACTCACATGTGTTCTGTTTTTCACGATGCCAATAGTATCATCGCCACCATTGGCGCATTGAATATTTTAAAAGAGTTTTCTTCCAATTCACAATCATTATACAAGAAAACAAGTACCTACTACTGGACCACGATAACTAGTCCTCCCGTGAGTGGAAGGCTTGGCGCTATTAACAGGTAGACATGTCACAGGGAGAAGACATGTACTGCACCTGACAAGAGTTCATGGCACATGGTCACAGTTGCCAACCATAGTAGAATTGCACTACATTTAGCGCAAGTTGGACCTCATGGAGACGTAGCGGCAAAAACCTAGAAAAACAAGATAATGTAGCAACTTTTTGATAAGGAGAGCAGATGTGCAAATGAGGCTTGAATACTAGTCAAACCAATTAAATAAAATAACAGAAGGTTGAGGTACTCACAAGGTGGTACTTCTTGATAGTTACACACATATAAATGGACGAACAAATTGTTGCGCGGGTGCATGGTTGCACGTTTCGCTGGCTAGGCCAGCTTCATCAGGCGGTGAGTTCAGGCACATTGAGTAATGACGGCGGTTGTAACATGGTTGGTTACCCTAGCGGCCATGGAGCAAACTAGGGTGTGGCGGAAAAATTCAAAAAGGTGAGTTGTGGGGGTGTAGTAGAATTCTGGTGCTATGGTTGTGATTATCTGATGCTGAAACCTGGGGGTTGTCGAGATTTAGTAACGTATTGATGGACTAGTTCCCAGCGCCTTAACTCCGAGCTATTATTTGAGGGTGGTAGGGCTCTTACTACTTTGGTCTTATAACAGGAGTCAAAGTTTTGTTTGTGTGATGCGGCATATGCTGCGACTGGTTTGTCAAGTACGTCCACTTTACCGGCTATTGCTTGTTTTGTGTCTGCTCTATGGCCACTCATTCTTTGTCGGAGTGTGTTGGTGGTGAGGCCTACGTATTCTGCATTGCAATGTTTTTTGCACAGTAGCTGATATATGAAGTTTTCTGTTGCACAATTGTAACTGCCCAGTATGGGGTAAGTATGATTGATAAGATTGCTGGTGACAGAAGTGGAGGATAGATAGATGGTGCAGGAACCACAGCATGGTTTATTACAGGGATGGGAACCTCTGGGTGTTATGGTAGTGTTGTTGGATGTGGTTGGCTGATATTTTGAATGGACTAGTTTATTACAGAGGTTTGGTGGGCGTCTGAAGATTAGTCTGCGAGGTGGGAGGCTTCCAGAGTAGGTTTTTAAAATGTAGTGCAGAAGCAAGGATTTTGTGGTTGGATTTTGAATAGTTTTCTGTCTGTTCATGTCCTCATGATATGGAATTTTCTGAGGTATATCTGTATTTGTGGCCTTGGTTTTTGTCTCTGTGTTGGAAACTGCTCGGCAGATTTTGTTGTGAACTAGGTTTTCAGGGTAGCCCCTGTCAATAAATGCTTTCGCTATTTGTTCGCACTGTTGGTTACAGTTACTGTATGTGGAGCATACATGTTTGGCTCTGGTGGTGAGAACTGTATGGTAGTGATTTCTTGACATGGTGTGGGTAGTAGCTATCGAAATGGAGGTATTGCAGGTCGGCTTGGTGTGCAAAGAGGTGTGAATGGTGCCATTCTGTAAGCTTAACTCAACGTCCAGGAATATTGCATGTTTTTGTGTGTATGACTAGGTGAATTTGAGAGGGCTATGAGTATTCAAGTTTTCCAGGAATTTAGTGAGATTGGTTTCTGTAGAGGTCCAGATCATGATGTCATCGATGAAACACATCCAGTAATATGGCTGGGTGGTTTGATGGTGTTGGAAATTGGTTTCTAGTTTACCCATGAAGAAATTAGTATAGGATGGGGCTATGTGGGTACCTAATGCTGTGCCTTTGATCTGAAGGTAGCGGCTGTCTTGGAAATAGAAGCTTTTGTTAGTCAAGGTTAGTCTAGCAAGTTCAATCAGGAAGGCGTCATGGGTTTACTATTGGATGGTCTTTGGGGGAGGTAGAATTCAATGGCAGACAGTCCTGATGAGTGGGGGATGTTGTACACCTATGGTGACATCTATGGTGACCAGATAGGAATCTTGTGGAATTTTGTCGAGGTCTCTCAGTTGTTGTAGGAAATGGCCAGTGTCCTTTACGTAGGATGGTAGCTGCTGTACCCAGGGTTGAAAGTGTGCGTCAACAAGTGCCGAGATTCTATCTGTGGGGCTGTCAATACTGGATACTATGGGACATCCTGGGGGTGGCAATTGTGCTTATGGATTTTCCGAGATACAAGACTGATGTGGTGGGTTTTTCTGGGCTGAGGAGTTTGATGGAGTTTTCGGAGAGACCTGGGAACGGACTTTGGACATTTAAGAACTGTTTTATTTGGCTGCAGAATTTGGTTGTCTGATCATCTGGAAGGGGCTTATAGGTTGAGGTGTCTGCAAGCTGTTTCTCTGCTTCCAGGATGTAGTCTTGCTTTGTTTAGGATCACAGCAGCAGTTCCTTTGTCTGCCAGTAATATCATTATTTCTTTGTTTTTCTGAAGGTTCTTGATGGCTATACATTCTGACATATGTTTCTGCTGTTTGGAAGAGAATTAGCAAAATCAGGATCTGAGACATTTAGTAGGTATGAAATAAAATGTTCCAGGGGGTGTGGCTGTGGTAGCAGAAGGAAGTCCCATGTCACAGGTGGTGGGAACTGCTTCAGTGCTGGGTCTATGGTGCAGGTGGGAGTTTGGCTTGGGTAGATTGTCGAAAAAATGTTTTAGTCTGAGGTTGTGTGTGAAACTTAAGATGTCTTTTTTCACCATAACAAACTGATCAAATTTCTTGGACGGAGCAAATCATAGGCCTTTTTCAAAGATACTTTTTTTTGGCAGAAGTGAGGTCATGGTTTGACAAGTTGAGAGCATGAGATTTTCCCTGGGCAGATTTCTTGGTTGGTGCATTTTTGTGTGGAATCAGATTAGGCAGAAATAGTGGTATGCGAGCTGGTACTGGCAGGTTGAGGATTAAAGCCAGGCAGGGCTTTGACCAATCAGGGGTGATGGTGGTTATGGTGGGTAAGGGGCCAGTTTGCAGTGCATCCATGTACAGAACACCTAGTTCGTATAATTTCAAATGTTGCATACGTATGGATTTTTGTGCCGTGGCATTCAGAATCATGTTGGCTTTGGAGATGAGTGGTGAACCAGATAGCATGAGCAATTTTATGTTTGAAAAAAGAAACGAGTGGTGATATTCTGCCACATGTGTGTACTGCTTGAATAAAAATTCTGTCATGGCTAGTGAGAATTGGTTTGACAGAGTGGTTGCTCTGATTGTAGCTAGGGGTGGCATGGCCACCAGTGGTGGTTTGAAGGTTAAGCATTTTGGAGAAAGGCCGGAAGGCCAGAGTGAAGGCACGTTAGTAGGAAATGGGCGTGATTAGAAGCGGAACACAAATTATTGGCATGGTAGGACACTTTTTTGATCCAGAAACTATGAATTTGTATCACGTCGGAAGTATTATGCGACATGGTCGGCAGGATGAAAATGAGGTTAAGAAGTGATGTTTTACAACTGGAACGGTAGAGATATTGCTGTTTGGTTGCAGAAACGTACCAATAGAATAATGAATAAGGGAGAAGGATGAATGAAGGTGATAAAACACAACAGTTAAGATAGATACACATGGAACAGATACAAGATGGTGGAAAAACAAACCACGAGTTGTGAACGTAAGTGAAAAAGGCTTAGACCGCTAGGTTAAATCAATTGAATAAAATGACAGAAGATTGAGGTACTCACAGGTTGGTACTTCTTGATAGTTACACACATATAAAAGGACGAACACATTGTTGCGTTGGTGTGCAGTTGCGCGATGTTTCGCTGGCTAGGCCAGCTTCATCAGGTGGCCGCGGCGGTGGTAGCGTAGTTGGTTACCCTAGCGGCCATGGAGCGAACTATGGTGTGGCAGTAAAATTCAAAAAGAAGAGATGTGGGGGTGTAGTGGTATTCTGGTGCTATGGTTGCTATGGTTAGCTAAGTATTATATTTCCTTATCGTGCCGACTTTTCTTCCCCTTTTTAACTTCCTAACATACATATATATTTGAATCGTGCATTTGAGAAAAGCACTAAGTCAAAAATGGCTACTTTACAGGTGAGCAAAAAAAGTAAATAATTTCTGTATGCTTGATCAAATGTATTTATCAATTTATTTTACAATTAAGGACACGGTTAGAATTGAATGCAAACTAACATTATCATTATTAAAATGTTGAATTAATAACATTTTTTACTTAGTTCCTTTCTTCACTTAACATACAGCGATACCAATTCTGCTAGGTAAAGAAATCAAATTAACAGGTTTATAATAGTTTGTGGTAATGTTATTTGATATTAATGCTTTTAAATTACCTATACATGCCCATAATTATTACGTATACGTCATATTCAAGATATGCAAAAAACCTACCATATTAAAATCATTGTTTTTGTTTGTAGCAGTCGAATACATGCAAAAACATTTTGCACACTACAACTCAAATAAAACAACACAACACTCATGTAACACTTTAGGAACAGGTCTGTGGTGAAAGGAACTAAGTCGGTGACTTAGTTCTTTCCTATGGAATATCATCAATTTCTATACGCTGTTTCTCCCATATGCAGTAGTCTGACTTAGTTCTTTTCATCGCCAAATGATCGGGCTTGGCCATATTACTTTATTTTTAATAAAACCTAAAAATGGCCGATTTTGACTTAGTGCCTTTTTCAAATGCACGATTCATTTGCTAAATTTGGTATTGGGTATACAAAGATAATACACACTTCTTTCACTACTTTCCCAGCAACTCAAGCTGTAGCAGACAAATCGTGCCAAGAAGATATATGTGTACATTTTAGGGTTTACATCCATACACCGGCTCTGTGCCACAGTAATATATCCAGTGCAGTGATGTGTCACACCAATTATGAACGGTTATCAAGGATGACACAGCTCAGTTAGCTTTTCTACTACGGGACTAGTTGTCGAGGTCGAGAAGTAGATATATTTTTTTGTTTCTAAAGTTATATGTGTTTTGTAAAACATTACTGTATGTGCAACTGTGCAATGTAGTTCTAACAACTATGCTACTGCACAAAAGTGCAACCAACTACTTTTCAAACGTGCAGGTGATATAAGATTTAAAAACACAGAATATTTTGAGTTGGAGAATGTAAAACCATTTTTTGGGGAAATTTGACAGTTAGAGATACAGAAAGTAATTATATGTCAGAAAAGATCAACCTCCAGCACTGCTAACTACTGTTTTGAGATGTCACTGAAAGAGCTACTGCAAATTTTTATTTATTTACTTCACAAACTACAGTAGATGAATCCTGCTTCTTCTGAAATATTCCATGGACATGCCAACTTGAAACGAAACCAATAACCATACTAGCTTTCAATCACAGTATAAGAAGGGGAATGTTCTTATATACATAATTAAATGAAGTGACTGCTTAACAACAAAAGAATAATGACTACAAATTAGGGAATTTTCGCAACTGTAATTTAGCAACTACTGTATAAACAAGCCTCTATGCTATAGCATCTGAGAAGCCAATTTCTACCGGGAAATATCCAATTACTACTGTAATAGGTACATGACATTATTTACACAGTCGTATATTTAATGTATGATTTCATACAACTAGTAGCTTAAAAACATATTACATAATTACAAACTTATAACAAAGAATAAATTATAAATGCAACATGTTCATTTCCAGATGTCGCACACACACTTGTAAAAACTTTAAAACCTGGATAGATAAATAAAAATAATTTTACCAGTAGGAAGTAAACAATACCTTTTTGGCACACACTATACACAGTGAGCTTGCAACAATTCCAGAGCAGCCCAACTGCTTATAAGGTAACACGCTCACTTTGAGAACAAGACATCGATGATTTCATTTATTCACATGATAAGCCATACAAAAATAAGACATCTGGTATCTGTCATTTGAAAGTACACACGTGCTTCCCTTCTTAACAATATAGATTACATTAAATATTTTACCTCTAAATACGGTAATCATGAGATTAATACCTCAACTGCAACTTCACAATAAATATATAAGACTCTGAATCAGCAGATGAGTTTCTCAGCCAGTAATCATTCAGAATGTGTGACCTGAAGCTATCACTATTAGGAATCTGTAATTGTATATAACAGTTCCATTGAGAGAGCAAAAGCGCTACAGAAGTCCCTCGAGGGCCAAGTGTTCAGCCAGGCCAAATCAAGTCACACAGTGACAGGACAGTTGGCCTTGCGAGACAAGTAGGTGTTCCACAGCAAAGCGACTGTTTGCACCACGAGCACGCGATACTGCAGTGGCACCAGTGTGAAGTTGCACAGTTGCACCAGCGGCCAAACCTGAACAAATAAGCCACCCGCTCATTACAACATTCGTGCCCAGTTTCACCAAGACATCCTACAATATAAGTATTGCTTAAATGTGAGTAAGGCTTGCCTAGCACACTATAGAATTTAACCAACATTTCAGCACAACTTATATGTCTAGCATCACCTAAGTTAGGTGCCAGAAATAAAAAGCCAAGCTACTGTAGTTAAGTATCTCTTTAAAGTAAAATTATGACATTTATAAAGAAAGAAAAATCGATGCAGCTGAGGAATAAAAACAATGCCGTGCCTTTTTTTAAAGAAACATAAAATTTAATTTATAGAAGTACCTATTTACTATCATTACTATTCATTGCCACTCTCTGTGAATAGGATTAACGAGGTTTGAAATATGTACCGTATATACTACGGATGGGACGGTTCCACTTCTTTCCAGTTCCGGTTATCGGTTCCGATGCTATAAAAATTGCTTCTCAGTTACCGGTTCCAGTTCTTTATGTTTGGAATATATTTCGTCTTACACTCAGTTGTTATGAATTATAATTTTGTTTCTTTATACAATTTTGCCTTTACTTTTCTGGGAATATATTAGGTTACATACTGAAACGTAGTTCACGTAATAATCATTAAAAAAACAACTACATACATAGAAGGTAAAGTATAGCGAGGTTCAAGATGTGAGATGAGCTTCTTAAATCATCTGTTTTCATCTAAGCTGAATGGTTGATTACCAACACATATCATCTCTGCATCAAGGCATGTAATGTGTTTACCTCTGGGATCTGCAGATGTAAATTTACTTTTCAAACTGATAAAGTGTGAAATTGTCGGTTGTTGTTGATATGGCCTTGCAATTGCATCACTGGAAACATGTTGGTTTGAGTTTGGGGACAAGGCCAATGATGCAGAACTACTTTCACCTAAAGATGAACTGGGTAACTTACTTGAATATGATGAGACCTGGTGTTGAGGATTATCTGTATCAGGACTTAAACTTATTTTAGCAATTATCTTGTACTTCGCCGACACATGATTTTTGGGGTTAGATGTACTCTTTGAAACACCACGAGAAATTCTCGCATCACAGTGGATACAAATTGTGTACGTTTCATTATTCCTGTCTATTCTAATATGATTCCAGACATAAGACATATCTTAATTTTGTTTGTCAATAAAGTTAACTACCATAAAAAAATAAAGTAATATATTTGTATATCCCAGACGCACATACTCTCATAAGTTAAATACATGTATTTCTCACGATTTATTCACGTGTTCGGCACAGCAATATAACCACAAAAGTTCTACTGTTCCCGTAAAAAAAAACGTTTAAAAAATCTTCCTGCGTGAAAACAAAACATTACTGATGTCTGCCAGGCTGGCCATAGACTAATACATTGACGAAAGAAACAAATATCAGTACTAGTAGTTGTGGAAAATAGAGGGCGTGAATTCCTCATTGTGTTGGCTCCCTTTGTTGCCTTCAGTTCAGAAAATAGCCGTAAGAAGTGGTACTACCGAAGTAACAGAAGACACGCCCTATAAGTTGGTCATCCTGCAGATACATGTTTTTATTGTTTTGTTTACATTTCATTTCCCGTTTATCGCAAGAACGTTAAGATAACGTATTATTCAGTGAAATCTATTTAATTATTAATGAATAATCACGCAATTATAAAAAAAAGAAAAAAAAAAAGAATTGAGTGTGTGTAAATATTTACGGTAAATAAAGATTACTTCATTCTATGTTTGTGTCAGCTATCTTCATGTGTGATTATACTGCCAACTTAATATTTTGTCTGTGGTTTTTAATTAAATCCTCGGCTCTGCCGGGTAGATACGTATTAAACTTTAACTTTTAATAAACGTTTAGGTAGTTCGGTTTATTCTGTATTTATATAAAACGTGAAAAAGTTGCTTTGTGGAGGTTAAAAAATAATGTAAACAAAAACAGAATAACCAAACCGGATTTTTTCATAGTCAGTACTGGTTCCATTGCTGCATCAAATAACCGATAGAACCGAAAAACCGAGAACCGAATTTTCCATCCCTAGTACTGTATAAACATACTGTGACACATCAATTACAAGTTTATGGACAAGTCATTTAACTTTACAATAATGTCAGTATCACTTCACAATAGTAGTAAATAAGACATTTTTTCAGTCCTGTGTTAAGGCCCTTTCCCACACTCAAATTTTGCTTTAATTTCCTTTCAAATTTATTGAATTCAATTTCTTGAATGTCACGTGACACCATGCTGGCATCACAACTGTAGCAATTTTATCATTAAATTTACTGAAAAATTACGAATTTCGTAAAGATTTTAGTTTTGAACATGTTTGAAATTTTCTTGAATCGAAATATTTAAGAATGGAAAAGAGGTTTTCATAATATTATTAATTCTAATAACATATTTATTGTATTCTGTATGTAAAATATACAGTATTAAAAATAACTACAAGCATTATTTATTTCAAATAATACAAATATACAAAAATAATTAGACATTTTGTATTGGCTAAGTGAAGTACCGTAAACAACCACATAACACACGCACCCACGTAAGACCCGCACCCCCATTTTCAAATTCAAATCTGGAAAAAAAATTTTTTTTTTTTTTTAATTTTTCAAAAAAATTAAATTTTTTTTCTGACGCTAAAATACTACTACTCGCTTTAAAAAACGGCGGAATTGATATAGCTACGTTGGGTTTGGCCGGCCGCAATTTAAAAAATGACACTGGTTTTTCGTCGTATGGATAAACCATTTATTTTATAAAAACTGTAAATCCAATTCGCACTAGCTTTAAATTCTTGATTTACACTCAATTCCCGCGCAATCTTCAAAGCCTGCATCTGGCACATCTCAGTCGTAACCGCATATCTACACTGCCGTAATTCCGTTACATATGCATGCAATCTTTCTTCAACGGGTTGAAACTTGGCTTTCATGCCCCTGAAAGCACGCCTGTTCACATTGCATTCTTGCAACTTCACTTTGTCTTGTCGCCACTGCCTGATGCAAGACTCTGATATGTCGAATTTTCTGCCTGCCGCACGATTCTCGGCCTCAGCTATCACTTTTAACTTTTCACCAGCTTAAATAAACGAAGCCGTTTCGACATTGTACCGGGCTGATAACACTATGAAACGCGGAGAAAGAACAATGCCTGCTGTACACGACACAATGGCGACACGAAGTACCGGTAAACAGTCATATTCCTGAGCATCCGGAACAACGGCCAAGTCATCCGCGCAGTTGCCAAGTTTCCCGCGAGTGCCAGCAACTCGCGCTGTCGCCAAGTTTACTGTTCGCTCCGACCCTCAAAATGGAAATTTTCCATGTACGACGCGCACCCCACTTTTTGACATCCAAATTTTGGAAAAATGATGCACATGGTACGTGGGTGTTTACGGTATTTTCGTGTCGTGCAGGATTACTAGATAATTATAAAATAGCTGCATTACTTATTTTTGTGTCACTTGTTTATAAATTGTGTGATAACTTTTCAAGTGGTACCTTCAATGTTTATTGAACTGAATTTCTTGAATCGTTATGCTATTCAATAAATTGAATTCAAGAAATATTTGAGCATGTGAAATGGCCTTTACTTTTCTTAGAGTAATATGATTGGCTAGCTATGACACTTAGTTACACATCTAATGTACCAATTTGCAAAAATTTCCTACTTTAAAATTTAAAGGTCGCCTAGCTAAGTGAAGCCTAACAAAGCCATGTTTGTAATGGAGAAACATCCATCGCTTGGGAGACCGTTTTAAGTGATGCTTAAACTTAACCACTGCCAAGCTCAGATCTAGTTTAGGACGAGTTGATGAAACAGGCTAACACTTGAGATAGAGCATGTAGCTGCCAAGGTTATGTGCACTACTCCTGTCACGTTCAGCTGCAACACTGTGCACGCAACATAGTTGCCATGCATCCTTAACTGATTTGGTTGCATAACACAATTAAGAAGTATTCCCGGTTAGAACGCATTATTTATTTCTGTCCCTCCACAAACATTTGAACAGAGAATTATAATATCTTTATCTAAGTGAGAAAATTTTAACTTTGATAAAAAGTATCATGTATCAATGACACAATGCAATTTTTATTAGCAAATACCCATACCTTATCAATTTCACAAACAAAATACCCAAGAAAGCAACCTGATTTTCACACCTAGTAAAAATTCCACTGTTAGTTTAAGAATGGCAGGAGCTTTACAAGTATTGCCTAGACAATGCCCAGTCATAGCAAAGTAGATGGCAGTTACGCACCTTGGTAGTTGGTGAGGAGTTACATGCAACTTAGTAATTGACGAGGAGTTACATGCACCTTGGTAGTTGGTGAGTACACGCACCTTGGTAGTTGGTGAGTACACGCACCTTGTAGTTGGTGATGAGAACAGAGAAGTAGTCCTGCCGTAGCTTTGCTCTCACTGCGGCCAGGTCAGCCCCGCCAAGCAGGGTGACAGCAGACAGGATAAGACACAGCATAGCGGGGGCAGCAAGGACCTGATCCAGCAGCAACTTCCTGCCGATAGCACGGCCCCCAGGCACCTTGACTGCTCTATCCAACCATGAGTACCAGAAGTGCAGCCCTGGGCCCTGCAACAAGCACCCCAGTATGTGATGCGCAAGAAGCTTTAATAGTGAACACACAATGAAAGGCAAGACTGGTAAGTTTTACAAACAGCACAAAAGGTCAGATTTTTACCACATAAATCAACTGGACAAGCTCTCTTATCACTCCAGTACTATAATAAAAATAAACAAATTGTTGAAATCAGATTCCATACTGCAAAGGGTTTTATATTAGGGCATAAATTAATTATAATTAATATAAACAATTTTCCAAATTGCATAAAAACTGGTAAGCCAGTTTGTTTGCTGATGAAACAAATTCCCAAATCAGCGAGACACTGATTAATGAGGTTCCACTAAGTTTGTAACGAAACCTAAAAATAAACAATACAGGTACTGTACTAACCTTAAACGCCTTAAAATGTTTTATTATATTGTTTTATATACTATTTAATTTAACGTGGAACATACAATATGCTAAATTAAAAAATACATTACGATCTTAAACTCAATTTTTAGCAAACTTAGAATTATTTGTCTTGTGTGAAATTCGGTACGACGGCAATTTCCTGTGTCCCCAACTTCGCCTAATCGGTCATTCACCTCAAACGACAATATGTAATATAAAAAAACTCTTGTTCACGCTGTTAAGCAATGTATTCTTGAGCTATCTGAACAACCATTAGAAAAAATAAACACTTACTACACAACACAAACCTAAAGCAGTAAACGAAGTTGCTTACCTGAAGCCACCTACGAATGTCAATTTTTGTGCGTTGAGCACGGGGAGAGACAAAACAATTTTCTGTTTATAAAAAAGTCTACGTCCAGGACCGACAATGGCTGCAAACGGAAGCTAACATTCCATAGATAATTGTGCACTATAGACACAACTGTGACGGGTCTGCCGAAGAAGCTTACACTGTCTTACCGATCCTGGTCACAGCACCATAAAATATATAGTGCATCGGGTCACATAATCAACTTGCTGACTAGTGGCCAATAGCAATCGTATAGTGGTCAGTTGATAATAATCCGCAGTACTCAAATAACTTAAAACTCCATGTTGTCGTGCCTGGTTTAATTAACAACTCAATTCCGCAATACACTCTGAACCAAACTGTTTTGCTAGCACATGATGTTAATTACTACTGATTACACATAACGCTAAAAACTTTCAACTGATGCACCCAGGAGAGAACACCTCCGACCCAAATTGCTGAAAACTCAAATTAAACTCTACCTACTTATGTCACGCAACACCAACTCTCAGTTACAAATCATATTAAAAAGAAACAGACAAAAATTATTCTAAATTAAGTTCCCCTGACTGTTCCGCCATCTTCATCACGCTGACAAGCCATTCCGTCCTGCACAACCATCTCTCTCTGTGCTCAAGCAACAAGTGTCATGGCCGACCCCCACAACGCTTGCTCTCTCCCTGCAGCGCCTCTGGCGGCCACCCAGCGCACCAAGGTAAAACGTAACGGGAAAACAAAAACTACATTAGATAAAATTAACAAATACAGTACAATCTTTATACCTTTAAACAACCTCTGAAATGAAAATACTGCTTTGAAAATCATAATTACACTTTAAATTACAACATAAACTTTAATAATTTTAAATGGTATGTCTTTTGATTGGCCCATGCCGGCCTGTGCAAAACATATCGCTGTCTCTCTTGCGCACTCGACGAGAGCTGCGCAAGTGCGCTCCAGTGAAAAGTAAAAGCAGTAGAAAAATGGTAAAAAAAAAAATCTAAATTTAACTATTCTAGGAACTGGGTAGGCATACCTGTGCCGTCAAACTAAACTTGCCAATAATACACCCAGCCTGAAGTTAAAGTATCATTTTAGTTCAAATATATAAACTGCAGCAAGTGATATTAAAATAAAATTTCAAAAACACAAGGTAACAACCAAAACAAACTTAATTAAATACAAAAATGGATAATTTTAAAACTGATATGGGTAAAAACTAAACATTACCCTACTGAATTTCTTACCTGAAGATTATAAACCAAATAATATATTACAACAATTTCAATAAATTAAACACAATAATAATAAAAATAAAGGAAATCATAAAGGCCTAAGTAGTGGGTGGACCACCTCGCACAATCAGTATATCTAACCAATAATTTCTTACTCATAATTTAACATTGCTTGAGTGAAAATTGGTACACTGGCGAAATACAATACTTTTATCTTCGTAGGGTTAGTAAACAATCTTGATATTAACAGTTATTTAATGCAATGGCTTATTTTCACAATGATAATAAATTATGATTGTTTCTCTCCCTATGCCTACTAACTGTTGCCAACTTTGATAGTCACTCTCGCTCTGTCATGAGAGTACTGTAACTATTATAGGTGATTTGGGATAAAGTGAGCACTCGAAAAAGCCCTGATTAATTTCTATTTTCTGCCAGTTTATATCTTTCCGCGGTATGTAAACGTAAACATTGCCACGTGCTTTAATTTACATAGGCTTGTACAATGTTTACATCTACATTACACTGGGCTGAAAATGATATCAACAATATCTACTCATTAAATACACGGGTATTGAATAAAATGTATAACCAACAGTAATCTTAGTTATAAATACCTGCGAGTTAACGTCTTTTAATACTGGTTTCTGTGCATCGACTCTAATTTATACGACTCGCACTATTGCAGTTACGTATCTCGTAAATATGTACTCATGAAAATCTAATTTATAACTCAAACCTGCCACAAAAAAAAAAAAAAAAACACGCCATAATGACACACGCAATTTAAGAATTCAAAAATGTTCACTGCCATGAACAACGACGCACTCAACAAAAAAAAACATATTTTCTTAGTGTATGAAACAAAAAAAAATTGCTGTTTCTAAATCAAGATACTCATGTTGGCGATCGTAACACATAACAACTTACATATTACCAATGAGGAAACAGTCACTTCTAATACTTTTGAATGTGTTTTATCAGAAACCCATATTTATTGCACATTGACAAACACAACAACGCTCTCATCTTGTACCGTTCGGTACCGTCATTGAACGCTTCCAAGCTAAGTTGAGTAAGTGGCGAAAACCTAACTCTGATGCCACCTGTCGGTGAAATAATTAACTACGTCAGCGCGCGTAGCGCTAGACGCTTTTCGCTAACGACTGTTGAATTTGAACGGCCCGGATTACATCACTTTCTACTGGCGCCGTTTCAGTAAACTTATACATGCAGTAAGTATGTCAATATTATCGTAAATAAATATTTTATAGTATATTAAATACGAAGAGGTCGATTCCATTTGATATTCTTTCAGTAATGTTGTATTTAAATATAAATTACACGGAACTACGTGCGATAATTCGCTGCCAACTGTATAAGCAGTAATGTAACTGTTGTCAGTGTTGAATTATATGCAGCAACGGCTAGTGATTTTTTTCAAAGGTTAAATCTTTAGTGTTCACTTTATTCCGAATGACCTATACAACACTTTCATTACTTTAACAGTCTTGCTGCGATACTGTAGGAATTTGTATATATCATTGAATGCTATTTACTCATTTAAATATCTTTTTCTAATCAATTTCTACTCCACTTATTTTTTGTCATTTTACTACCACACTGTACCGAATTCTCACTTAGAAAGAGGCACAATTCAAAATTTCTTGGAAAGAGGCATTATTCAAAATTTCTTGAACACATAACATTGTATCAGCTCATAAACACAAATCTCTTCTAGGTGGAGTTAATTAGTCAACAATTTAATCTTGCTATTAAGACTAAGGATGCCTTTCAAATGAGAAATCCAGCAAAAATACTTTAAATACCATTTTAAAAAATTACAAATTCCATTACAATGACGTCCTTTTGAACACATCACTAATACCGTATTTAAAACCCTTTTCCTTTTTAGTTATTTAAAATATGTTTCCTAAAATTTCAGACAAGTTAGACCAGTTACATGAGCTCAATTCCAGCAGACTATTATTTTACTCTTCATTCTTTTTATGATTCATGAACCTTTCATTCCTTACTTACACAACCTGAAAATGCGGAATTCTTAAATTTAAAATTTCGCGGGTGCGATCCCAAACCCGAAACGACGCAAGTCTACTTTTCTCCCATTACAATTTCTCCATTAAACATCTAGATCATTGGCAACTTCGTCACTACACAAATTCTTCTAGACAGTCAACAAAGTCAAAAAGTGTCCCATTCACAGAGACGATCCAAGCTAATATTGCTGCAACATACCTTGAAGAGTCACCTCTGACACACATTCTAAATGCATGATCATTTTCTGAAGTTACAAAACGACTCTACGATAATGAATGGGAACCTTCAGTTCTAGACTAAGACTCCAGGCTTCCACGTATCGCAGCCCAGAAGATGCTAATTAACCACCTCGTCGACCATGCTGAACGTCTGCGAACCCAATAGAGGCGTTGTCCAAAATGGAGCAGAGTTCACACTGGAGTGGACCAAGATACACTCGACACACCCACCACCATCAAGCCTACAAAACCTCCCACCTACTCTCCTACTCCCAATCCCCTGCCAAGAGTCCACCCTCGCTCTCCAATGCCGTTCAATTTGCTTGATAGCCACTTGAACAAAAGGCAAGACAATCAAATGGAGAAGAATGTGGACAGCACACCCAAAGGAGGAGAGGGGAGATGAAGAGCTACACTTCCACTACGCAATTCCAACTCAAAATATAACTTGCCTGAAGTTTCGGCGACCGAGCCCATTCCCGAGACAAAACAACACGAACGTTGTTGAAGGGCACATTCAACACAAGAGCAATTACTGCTACAACATTTATATGTTTAGGGTTGGTTAATACAAACTCTTGTCACACTAATTATCAGATTCAACTGTTTCCACTTGAGGTAACTGTTATTATGTACACTGAGACTATCACAACAGTTACTAAGTACTGCACATATTGCACACTATCATGATAGCTACTATCATGACAATACTACCTTCATGAAAATAAGCTTAATGTCATCACTGTAATATTAAAAAGGGTTGCATTTTACTATTTTATTGATAAGCAGTGTTACTGGTGCAAAACAAACAAAGTCAGGGAAATGTAAGCTATGTAAATATCTTGTTTTGGTAGTACGTAAAATGCAATCAGCTGTTTCAGGACAAGCCGGCCAATTGTAATGTGGTTATATGATGTATATTGATATTAAAAGACATTTAACTTGATAAATTTATTTACAACACATTACACTTACTGGACTAAATATATACAAAGTGTTTTGTTCATTTATACACAATTAAGTAAGCCTACATCAGGCATTAAATATTAAATGTGGTTCATACAAATAATTTCTTAACAAACACAACCCAAACTCACATATGACTACCAAGCATGCTGAATTACCCTGCAATGCACATAACAACATGGTAATGAAACAACGTTCACATCTGTGTTTTGCGTCACCAGAACACTCTTGTCTACGTTTATAATATAGTGAAAGATCTGAATGTTTCTAGTCTGTAAATGTTTCTTCTCCCGGTGTAAATTCTGTGATAATTAAAGTACATGTGAGCATGCTTGTATGCTCTATCCAGACAAGAATACCAGATACATATATAGCCACCAAGAAACACTCATACATGTGCACATGCACAAAAGACATATCTGTAGAAGGTACACTGTGTGTCTCCAAACAAGACAACCTAGCAGACAAGTTTTCTAAACTCAATCATAAAATATCTTATGTGTTCAAGAATCTGTCAACTTCAGATAAAAAATAAACACACCTCCCCAATTTTATAAAATTTAAGCTGCTATTTCAAAAGCAAAAACTTTATTTCTACTAAAATAGACAACACATAGTAACACCAGCACTTCCCACTCACAATGCATATGCCAATGGATGAGAAGCGGAGAACTCGCCCTGCATCAACGTCCCTCACTGCTTTACCCTCGACATACGTCTGTGCTATGACGTCACCCGTCCCCATGAGAACGGCCGTCTGGAACGACTGCATCTTGTACGGATGTGTCTGTAGAATGAGCTGGTACCTGCCCCATGCTTGCTTCACCACGTTCATTCCACAGCATCTGCCAGGCACACAACAGAAATATTAAACTGCAATGCTTGTTTTATAACAGGATAACTTCTCATATTAATATTTAATACCATAAAGGCTTACAAAGTAACATTACCTCCTAGACAACTTTTATTTCCACAATCTACAGCAATTCTTATCATTATATTTTATTTTTTTATTTCTACCAGATATTTCATTTCCTTATTTTAGACACAAATTGCGTCAAAATTTTGCTCTCATGACATTTTTTTATCTCTCATAGTTTTTGTGTAACAGCTAATAAATGTTAAAATTTGCATGTTACAGTTTTATGTACAACACTAAAACCAAAACTGGCATAACTAACTGAAAAAATCCACAGCTAATAATGATGTATGCTACATGGTCTTGTACACAAAATTGCAAAATAAAATATTCACAAATTTGTTGAATTTTTAAAATCTTTATTTCAAATTTTGCCATTTTTATTTAAATAAATAATTTTTTTTTTTAAATAGAACTTGTAGCCTACAACGTCGAATTTCATACTAGCAAAATTTAGACACAATTAATGTATAAAATAAAAAAAAATATATCTGGTACAATTATAAAACCAAAATCATGACAGAAATTGCAGTAGACAATGCCCTAAATAACTGAACCTGAATTCCTTATTCAATTACCTTGGGTTCCCGATCTACAAGTCATTATCCTGTTGCTTCTCCTTCTGCTCAATTTTTGCTGCTCTCATTCCAATTTTCCTAGCCTCGAGTGCTACCCCATCTGTACTGCCACTGTACAGCTATTTTATATTATAAGGTTGTTGGCAGCACAAGCAGGTGAGCAAACTCTTACTCTTCAAAACACTCCACAACTAAATGCTCACAAGTTTGGTTTTTCCAAAACGTTTCTATTGTAGCCCCATGTGTTCAACTACTGTGTACTTGTCAAAAACTGAGCTCGAGGCACGGGTAAGGAGTGGAGCAGTGGTAACTGATAAAAAGTTAAACACGGAAGTAATTATGTAGAGAAGAAACAACAGGAACAGCTGGGCCAAGAGTTGTGGGAGGAAGAAGGGTGAAGCAAACAGGAAGGACCGAGCAGTAATCCCATATTTCTTCCTTAATTCCCTGTAACACTCTGTCTAAGGCTCTGTCTTTCATCAACGATACTTTACGGCAAAGTAGACGCTGCAGTTAGCAAAAGCAAGCAGCAAAGCCACAGTTCCCTATTTCACAGATGAAACTTTATGCAGGGTAAAACAGTAGCCTAAATCAAAAGGAGGATCAACATTTGAACTGGGGTGGTCATATTAACATGATATGTAACAAAGTTTAATCAGTGGTAGGTATACTCTATAGATTACAATCATGTACTCACACCAAAACTGAAAAGAAGTATGTATCATGCCACGATAAACACACAATTAACACACCTAGCATCTATATGAGGACATACATTTAAGACATCTAAAACCATTGTTCATATTGCAAAATAGGGCAGTCAAAGCTCTTTACGTTTTTGATCCCTTGACACCTACGAAACACATATACTGCTATTCACAGATTCTTCCTCTAAACGTAATAACCCAGTCTCAATCATGTTCTTATGTACCGGTATTTAAAGTTAAACGTGCACACACACACACACACACACCCAATAAAGATTTACATAATTACAATACACTACAAAAAATAATATCCATATGAAACATAAAGAAACTGTAGGCTACATTATGGAATTGGTGGAACTGAATGTATGTTATTTAAAAACTACAATAATTTGGCAACTAGGCCTACTATAAGAAATATTGTAAGGAAAAAATTATTCCTAAATCATGTGAAATGCAGAAATTTTCTTGTCACTGTGTGGAAGCTTAGCTGTTTATAATTAAGTGTATCATTAAAATGTGTTTCCTGCCTTTAATAGTAAAACTCAGACAAAGTAGTTACCATATGTGCAATTCTATAATTTTAGTATAGCTATTGTTGATGTACAGGTAAAATTTTTAATTTTGTTGATGGCACATGTTAAATTTTGTTCCATGTTAGTATTATCTCTATTCCATTTTTTTTTCTTTGTTTTATAAAAGTCATCAAAATTATTTTTAATTAGCCTGCTTTATTTATTTAATAGGCCTACATTGCTATGTTTGTGGAGTAGATTTAACTAGCACAAAAGTGCTCTTTAATGCAATTTTTAAGCAATGTAGGCATTATGTGCAATAGTTCATACTTTTATCATACCTAACATTTAAGTATTTTGTATTATGACTTATTGTATGAGTGTCTGTCTCACTTTTATGTACTTCCTCCTTAAAATGAGCCTTGTGCTCGTGGAGGTTGGTATTACAATAAATAAAATTTTAAAAATAAAAAAGTGAGACCATAGTAAAATTAATTAACCTTCTATGTGAACCAAAACAAACAAAGTAAATACACCCTGGTAAAAATGTTCACTGAGGAGAAAATCGAAAAATACCACAAAAGAAAACAAGGAACCAACTGGGAAAATAAGACATCATCAAATAATGCAAATAAAAGACAAAGACTACCAAGGTTAAATAAAACAGTGCAAACTAACTTAAATCACAAACAAAAAAAAACAAGGCAACAGAAACAAAAATAAAGAATAAGATGACATAAATTAAGAACGCTACAGGATGGTTGTAATGAAGGCCATGACGTGTGCCTAGCACACGCCTTCCTAGTCCGTTTGTCACACTGTAATATTCATTTAGTGCGGCATACACTCAATCCTTGTTTGTAAACCAGGAATTATGCTTTAAGAATCAATTTTCTAAAATTTACTCTTTAATTTAAATCATTTTCAAGTGTGTATTATTGTTTTCATGTTTAAAATTACTTTTTAATATTTTTCTTTCTTTTCAACAGCCATTGTCTACGTATCCCCTGCTGGATAATGAAATAATATGGGAACATTATCCCACATAAGACGTTTCTGAAGAGTAATAATGTTTCTATCAATGTAACAATTTTTCCAGTGAGCAGATTTCTCCCTTGTAACTTTAGAGTCTAGACCCTCTCACTGGCTTGGGTTCGCGTCGGTTGGCAGCCACTGGAGTTAGTTGGTGCGAGACGGTTAGAGGAGATGGATGAGTCAGTCCACCCCAGTTCTGCACCAGTTTGTTCCAACCATTTTAGTTTTCAATAGTCTACATATTTCATTTACCAGAATCTTTTCTTGTTGTTGACCCGGGGCTCCGCACCCCCTGTCGGCCGCAGCATCCAGGGGCTTGAGTCTGATACCGGAATTTTCACTGTTAGCCTCACGCTGTTTTCTCACGTCACATACTGGTTCCAGATCCGTTTTATTAGTACGTACTGGCCTTCTGCGTAGTCCAGTTATATTGCTTCTTTATGATGAGTAAATTACATAAATGGATACCCATCTTTTACGAAGTAATAGTTGCTCACCCCGTCCCCAGTGACGCTTTGTGTGTTTCAAGTCCGAGCGTGTTGTGGCGTGGAGACTGGCCCGACAAGTCTGCGAAGAATATATACTTGGAGGGTGCTAGAAGCAACTGGAAACATAGCCTGCCTCATGGTCATCTACCCTGGGAACATAACTGTCATCATCCACGGGGTTTTCCCAGCCACTTCCGCCATGTACCTCTTCCCACCATCCATCTCGTCTCAGTTTTCCCAGCTAGCCAGCCGGCCTACTCACCTAACCTTGCCACCCACATCCTATCCGACTCATCTGCCGAAATCATCATCATTACAATCTTTTCCGTTTTTCAGTTTCCCCAGCACCCCCTACCTCATCAACCATGTCGGTTGTTTTAGTGTCTCGTTTACGTGTTTTGTAATGTCCTTAGTTTGTGCAGTTTATTTTTCCTTAGGCCCTACTTCTTTCACTTGTCAATGATTTTTTATTTTGGCAGTTTCGATATACATGGTGGTCTTTGTTTTTTATTTTCATCATTTAATAGCTTCTTGTTTTGCACTTTTATTGTTTGTCTTATTTTATTTTTCATCGTTTGCCTAACTTAAGATTTTTACCAACGAGTATTCTTCAGTTCTTTTGGATCACATAAAAGCCTAATCTGTTTATTACTGTTCTATCGGTACTGTTTCACTAGCTGACCATCCGCAGCTTTGCCCATCTGTAGTAATTTAAGCACACCAAATTAGGTTAGCAACAATTTTTAAACTAAAATTTATGTATTCAATACAAGCTCACAATCATCAAAGATATTATACTAAATAATGTTTACTTAGAGTTGCAAAATGTAACACTGGAAAAATTATTTCACAATGATCATACTAGCTTTTCGGACTGCCTGAATTGAACGGTTTAAAAACTTGGTTTTCCCAGTCGTAAACAATCAATTTTTACCAACAGAAAAACTTAATAAAATTTCTTTCAGTAGGTATTTACATACGAAACATCCCAAAACAGAAATCAGCTCTATCTCTTGGCGTGATACAAATGACTCATCTTAAGCACATTAACTTACAAGTCTTGTCACCCTCTAAGAGGCTGAAAACCCTTGTATTACATTATAGACTACTTTATTAGCAGCCTATTGAACTGAAAACCACAACAATATTCCATATGAGTTCCAGATACATTGACAATTCATACAAAACATTTTCACCACTGTAATTTTTATAATAAACTTTACCTGTAAAACCAATAGCTTGGGCAGCACACAATGAGTAGTGACTCTTAATATTTACATAGAATCCATATTATAAATTTTGTCTACCTACATTGAGATATTTTAGCTGAAATTGTGTACCACGTGGAAATTACTCTTCAAAGCATGTTTTAGGTTAAATTGCAAAATTGTTGTATGGTCCCGCATAGTCCAAACTAACACAATTTTAATTTTTTAACTAAAACGGATTTGTTCAGAGGGCACTTTCCTATCGTGATACACCAACAGCCTTACCTAGCTGCACGCCTAGCTGTCACACAAAAAAAAAAAAACCTCAAGTAGGTACACTTAAAACAACAATCACACTCAGTTATATTTATCTTCAATTGTCCCAGCATTTCTTTTGACACGGCCCACTTAATTCACACGTGTTTCCACAACTGCTGATATCAATACTTAAATGGCATCCCGGGCATCACATTTCTGCATTGTCACTGCACTGTCTGCTGCTTAATAATAAATAATTTTTTTTTACAAGTTATAACAATTTCTCTTTCCAGAACTATCATCTATATTAGGCCTAGAATAACAAAACAATAAATATAATCATTTAAAACATGCAAACCAACAAACTATCAGCTGAACTATATTTGCTTACTGGCAATTTTCTGATGTTCTGTTGCATTATTGGATTTCATGCAGCTAACTCACCTCATTCAGTATCGCAATTAAATTTTAACTATTTATCCTTGTTGGCAATCAGCATTAAAACCAACTTTCAACCACATTTTCCCCTCGATCATTGTTCCTATCACTACATTTACTTTAACCAATTTTGTACTCTAAGAACTCCGCTTAATAGGGCTGCGATTGGCGCAGTGGCTAGAGAACTCGCCTCCCGCCAAAACGATCCGGGTTTGATTCTCAGCGGGGTAGGTACCCGGATTTTTGAATGTGAGAATCGTGCCAGACGATGTCGATGGTCGACAGGATTTCTCGGGAATCTCCCGTTTGGTCGTCCCTACACTTTCGGAGCTGCGAGCTGCTACATACTCACGTAAGTCACTCCTTTTAGAGTTGACCAACAGCTCATCACATCACTCTGTTCCGTTTAATACATCGAATTTCCTTAGACAATATGTAACACTGAAATCAAGACTATTCGGAGCCTCAGCCGGCCAACTAAAATAGATAAATTATTTAAATAGCAATACACCAATAAGTCTAAAATAACATAATTTATAACACCCACCAGTATAAGAAAATTCCAGAGTAAACACATATCAATTCAAAGGTAAGACCACATGGGTAAGGCCACAAATTTCGTCATTGTTATCACCTGCTTATAATACTCGTTACCCACGAGGCTCAAAATCTTGACGAAAACGTCTACATATACAAAACACAGTATGGAGGAAAATACTGGCGGGCAAACATTACAAACCAAAACTTTACTAACAACGTTTGTGAGGCAGCAAGAATAAAAAAGAACATGCACTTACAGAAACAATATGTTTTTTTTTCCTTATATCCAAATTTTTAACAAAACCAATTGATAACTGGACGGACGCACACTAACGTAGGGAAAAAGAACGATATGTAGGTAGAAAAAATATGTACTATAATGATATAAATTTTCATAAGTAGGCCTAAATATATTATTATTTATATGTACGTGTGTGTGAGTGTGTGTGTGTGTATATATATATATATATATATATATATATATATATATATATATATATACACACATATATATACATACATAGGTCATTATCACATATTAATAACAAAGTAATAAATTTTCAATAAAACGAAAAAAACATAGGTAAAGCATTACCAAAACTTTTCTTTTCTCCTAGATATAACATGCATTAACACATTTTATGCAAAAGGGGTGCATACTAATTTTCGAAGCCATAAGTTTCACATCGAAAGGAATTGTTACCAAACAAGATATCGATATAACATTAAACAGATTGTAGACTAACATATCCCACTATTAGTTAACTGCAGGAGGTCGACAGTTTTTTACAGGAATTTTTTAATTATCCTTGAACAAGACAAAAACTACCTTCAGTTCTCTAATTAATTCTAGCAAAACGATACATCATTTCGAACTGAAATCAGCTCTGTATAGAGTTGGGAGACTGCTTAATCGAACCATACTTTTGGATTTGCAGAAATATAAAAAAAATATGCATTAACATTCCGTCTACAAAACAGATGCGCAGGAATTTCAGTATTGGAAGTACAATTATAACTGCGATTTTCAAAGTTTAATTTTCCCAAAACTATGTAATGTTGCCGTAAGTGACTATGCTAACCAAACTTATACATATACGTGCTTCTAAAATCGACCACTGTT
>PNEQ01003370.1:0-16351 GCA_003012365.1 Medauroidea extradentata
TCAACCTAGGTTTTTTCTGTTTGTTTCCTTGTTTTATCTGACCAGATTCCAGTTTTGGAATTTCATGTTGTGTATGTATCCTGATGACTAAAGCATACTCTGCTTATTTATGTTTTCTTGTCTTATTTTTACTTTTAGTTTTCTTGTGACAGTCATTTATTTCGCAATGGAGTATGTCCATACAAACAAATCCAGTCACTGTTTTGTAACCAGACAAATAAGTTATTTTTTATTTTGTAGTTGAACATAAACTTTAATTTAAGAACTATTTTTAACATTGATCAGTTTGATGATTCCAGTGGATATGACTAGCTTACACTTTTCAAGATAGGCCTATTTAAATTATTTTTCGTGATTAAATCTAATAAATTTGAATTCAGTGTTTGTGGTAAATTAAAGTCAGTTAACTCAGTCAGTAGCCTACCAGAAGCATTTTGCGAATTTATTTTGATGGAAAACTGAACTCGAATTTCGAAAAGTATTCAGAGGGCTTTCTTAAAAGAGTACTTGTGTTGTGTATAATTAAGAGTTCTTGTGCCAAGATCAATCAACTGTGTAAGTCCAGGTATTGAGTACCTAAGTATTGTATCAATGCTAAAGCTATTTTTCTCATGCTCACGTATTTATACTTTGGCAAACACTCATTACTCAGACAAAAAAATACATACACTAAATTTTAGTCTCTAATGCATTGTCTAATACTGACCAGTAAGAAGCTTTTCAAATTCAGAAGGTTATACTATTTCAGAAGTAAATTTTTCAGAGATGTCATCCACCGGTACCTTTCTCGGAGCCTAAAGATGAATCTCTAGCATGTCTGTAATAATAATATTTAGCCTATTTATTATTATTTTTAACATTAGTTTTAAAGAAGAAGTTCCCATGATCCAAGATCTCATCGTTGGGATATTGCATTTGTTTGAAATGGCAATTGGAAACTCATGAACAATGTAGGAAAATAATACAGGAAGCAAAACCGTGTTATCTAAAGCTAATCACAACAATACTTATAAAACAGTATAGATTACAGTACTGATCATAGTAAGATTAACTAACACAAAGTAAGTTATACAAAGTGTGAGGAGAAAGATAATTACAGAATGGTCTATATTGTATGCAGTATACCATAATAAATTAGATAATATATATTGTGCTATACATAGTGGTAATAATTTACTTAAAGTTGTAAAAGGTCATTAGCAGGACAGTGCATCTAGAGTATATTAACATGTGATACAGGTGCACTAATAGTAGTGAACCAGTTTCAACATCGCTGTGTACAGGGAAGTGTTACACAGAAAACACCAACAAAACCTGATGCAATAAGAAATGAAACATGAAACTTTCACTTGTGGAAAATTGTTTCTAGCAAGTGGCCGTCATCACGTGCTACACACGGCTCAGCCCTTTGTAGCATGTCCATGAACACCTTTGACAAAGTTTTCAGTAAAATGGTGCGTACCTCTTCCCTTATATTCTCCGTTAAATTTTCACAATGTGCATGGTCTCCTATGATACACCCTTAAGGTACTGCAACCCCTGTCCAGTTGATGTCTCCAAAGCATGAGATCATGTGGTTGGGAAACCTCTTGTTCAACAGTTGCATCATGACCCTCGTTGTATGGCAAGTGGCTCTATCTTGCTGAAATCAATGTTCTGTTAAATCCCTCTCCTCGACAGCTGATAGTAACAATAGTTGTAGCATATCACAGTAATGATTACCGTTGAATGTAACAGCGCTCCCATTCTCACCTTGAAAGAAATAAGGGCCAATAAAGTAATTTGCATACACTCATCGCTGAACTGTCACTAGCTCATATTCACCGAGTTTCATTTAACAGTATGTGATTCACAAATTTTTGCAAACGTTTCTTTAAAGATAATGTATGGTTTACATCATATTTAGTGTGATACTCATGACATATAATGTTGTTTTTTTCCCCTTCATGTAATTTACGTAAGATAGTTAATTGAAAAAAAAAAAAACTTTTATTTACTTGGAAACAAGCATGGTTATTCTGAAGAGAGACAAATAAGAATAATTTAATAAATGGTGTTGGACTTTTTTTTCCCTCCATTACCGGTACATGCTACATCAGTTAGTATTGATACCCACATCCGAAAACATACATTTATATGAAATTTTCGTTGTATGTTTTGAACTGAAAGGAGATATGTAATAACATTAAAAATGCTGATTTTTGTTAATTTTTTTCCCAAAGTTATGTGTTTACGATGGCTCTTCCCAGACCACAATTATTCTAGATCTGTTACTGACTGAAACTACTGCAAACACGTATTGGTACTGACAGGTAGGTGTCTGCAAGTTATTACTTTCAAGTGGCAGTATTTTCTTGTTAATAAACTTTTATAATTGTTATTTGCAATTGCAGGTGCAAGATGGCTCCCCAGGTCATAAAGCTGGCCTTGAAGCATTCTTTGATTTCATTGTGGCTATTGGAAATACCAGATTGGTGAGTTGGATTACCCTCAGGTTCCTGTTAGTAACAATTACAATAAATTACCTATGCACACTTTAATTCTAATGGTCAATTCTGCAGTCTTCCAGATGTCAACCATTGGCAAATAGTTGTCGCAAGGTTGCTGTCTGTCATGCACTTAGAATATTTTGTACTGTAGAGGGATTTTTTTTTACAAAACTGTTGCACATGTTCCCTCTGTGCCAATTTACTAAAAGAAAACCCATTTCAGGTAAGGATGGAATGTCATTATTATTAAGACATCATGCTAATTAAAAACATTGTTTTGAAGCCCTCCAACATAGCTAGAAATGTGCACTGAACTATGCTACAGACGTTCCACCAATAAAATTATGTAACCACAGCTTTAAATCCCACAGTCAAACTGTGTGCAGCATGTGAGTTAGACCAGTAAATGTGCGACTAAATGTTTTTATGCAATGCTTATCCAGAGAAAAAACGCTTCAGTCTACTTGTGGAAATGACTTTTACTATAGTACCCCACACATTGGAAGCATTATTTTAAAGCCCTCAAACTTTGCTAAAATCAGCTTTTTAGATGATGGTTTCTCAAGGTATATTTTTCGGATTCATTCAAAATTGAGGTCTTCAACGTCATTGGACTTTGTTACAGTGACATGTTCAACAAAAGAATATGGACACCTCTTAAAGTCCCACAGTAAAAACATTATAGTGGAGAAACACTGTGTGCATGTTTACAATTTTCAGTATAAAGGCGATGTCACAAGGTATGTGCCAGCCGGCCTCGCTCGTACCGCCTCATCTATTTTCGCCTTGCATACACAAACACACCCTTCGCCAGGCAGCTACCTTTTGAAGTGTTTTATCTGTAATACAGTTTGATATACAGGCATTTTACAAGTGTGACATTTTTATGTGAATGAAAATTTTGTCAGTCTGTACTTGTAGTGTGTGTCTTGTAATTTTTATTGTCCTTTTGATTTGTCTTAACTTAATGTAGGGTATGTTATGTTCAGTGGCAATAAAGATAGCCTGCTATATTGATAAATTCATGTTATGGTGCTTGTGGGTTTAATTAATTTTTTACCGTACGTATTTTCAACTTATGTTGCAACCTATTTTCAATTTTAGAAAGTGTCTGAAAAAATCGTTTGTAGGGCCATGTGTTACCATATTGCCTTCTTAAATTTTATTACTTTTATTGATATTGTAGGAGAAAAAACGAGCAACCGTTATGCGTAGGTATCTACAGAGGTCATAGTAATAATATTGAGATAAAAACAGTAGTGTTTTATTTTCGTTAAATTTACTTTTGCTTGCCACCCCTTAATTCCCCACCACCACACCTATACAAACACACAACACACTACTTTTTTTTGTCAAGTGTTGTTAATATCCATTAAATTTTTACATAAATTTAAAAATTTAAACAGTTCAAAGTAATTAATTTTAGCTGCCCAGTTTTTGATTTTTCTCTTCATCTTAAGTTGAGTTTGGAATTCATATCAACCTAGTGCATTCAAGCATTGTAGGTAGGTACAATAATTTTTGCACACTTTTATTTATTGTATTAATGAATTTAATCTGTGCCGTTGAGAAATAAAAAGCTCATTGATTGCTGTACATTATTTTTTTTACATGTTCCAGTTCTGTTTGTAATAGTAAAATGTGTTATGCGACTTAGTATTTCAATAGATTTTTGTAGTTCTCCCAACTTCTTTGCAACCTGTCATCGAAGATATCACTGTAATAAATATTTGTAATGTGATTAAGCAGTTATTAATAATTATTGTGCATTTGTTTTAACAAAATAAATCAAAGTGAAATGCATGAAAATAAGGATTGCTATAGGCACCAGGGTTAATGCTGTGGCTTGAGCACACGCCTCCCACCACGGCAGCCCTGATTCAATTTGTGGCAGGAATGGACTCAGAATTTTGGCATGTTGGTTACGTGGCGGACATTGCAGTTCACGGCAGGTTTTCTCGGGGCACTCTCGTTTCTTCTGCTCTTAGCATTCTGTTGCTTCTCCGTTATAAAGCCTCATTTCATGTCATTCTTCATGGCAGGCAAATGCCTATGGGCACACAGTCAGAAATCTGTCTCATACTCTGCTCTTTTGTACTCTCCCCATAAGATAGTGATTTATTTTGCTGTAGATAGTTTTACTGTGAGGAAACAGCACTTTAAGTTTTCAAATTATTGTATGGTTGGTTGTTAGTACATCTCGGGTTAAGAATTTAGAATTGATCATACCTATTGTATTTGGGAAATGTTTCCGATCAGTAATTATTTTGACATGGTGTCAATTGATATTTTGTGTGTGATGGAAATGTTCACCAGTTTTCCATCCAAGAGTTATTTAGTCTAAATGCTGGGAGGGTGCTGTTGCTGCTGAACATTTTGGCATTGGGAGCCCTTTTGAGGACAAATGTAAAATTTCTTATAATTTATTAAAGCCAAAATAAGGGGGGGAAAACTAAGAAATTAGTTTTAAAAATGATAGTACAGAATGAGCAAGCTTACAGTGGGGGTTAGATTTTTTTTAGAATCATGATATTACATTAAAAAATAAATAAACCAATGCTTGTTAGCTTACAAGAATCAGTGTTTTCAATTTCACTTGGTTCCCCCAGGATGTTCATAATATGCCAGCACATAGTTTTCCTTGAAAGAATTCTTTGAGTAAAATGTAGAATAAAATGGCACTTTTTAGGTATTTGACATATTACGTAATTTGTAACCAACTTAAAGTAAATTAAACTATTAAACATTACAAATATAAGAATGAAATAACTTTACATAAGCTAATGTTACGAGAAGTCCTCGTCTGGCGCATGAACAGTGTTGTAGCTCATATTATCCGTATATCAATTTTTAAGGTCACTGCATAAAGTTGCATATTGAAAATCCTACAACAAAATCCTTGCATGCCAGTTTGGTATGTTGTCATACTCTGGCTCTTATCGCTTCACTGTTTCCACATGTTAAACGTGGAAATTTGAAACCAGTGAAGACCCCTCTTAAATGTAAGGTTGTATGATGGTATGTAGTAGCTTTAAACTCTTCTGCAACTTGTCAGTACAAAGAAACATAAATTGATATCTCTAATGCTGTTGACATGGCAGATTTGTGCAACATTCCTGAATTTTTGCTTCTGAAAACTCAGTTCATAGCTGTTTTAAATGTGGTTGTAAACACCGTAGGCACAGGCTTTTTTTTTTTTTTTCCTTCTTTATCTGTGAGTTGTGATCATAAAGTATTCACACAGAATCTGTGGTGAATAACGCTGTATAACAGGAAGAGGTCTGTTGTAGTTTTACGTTGTCACATCTCATCTTATCTACGTAGTTTGTTTATGGTAGTACTTTTTTGTCTGTGTGTATGTGTGTTTGTACATGTGCTTGTGTGCATGTGTGAGAGTGCAAGCATGAAATGAATTTGTTTTACAATATATCCGGTGAAACTAAGTACGTAACTTCCTGTTTAATATCAGATAAAAGATTCCCAAAAGTATTTGAACTATTGTATGCTCATGTAAGTTAGTTATATAAAATTATAAGGACTTTTAAAACTGTTATGGGTGCTTGATATTATTAAAAAAACCTGCAAAATTAAAATAATGTAGTTGTCTGTCTATCCATCCCATGAAATTTTTAAATAACATTTAGTCAACTCAGAAATCGTCAACTTTTATTTTATTTAGACTAGTTAGTAGGTTTTAAGGATAATTGTATGATGTTCACCTTAGTCAAATTTATACAAAATAATTTGGTCAGATATTTTGTACCAGTTAATGTTGCTTTTGTGCGGACTTAGGTTACTGAATGGTTATCTCTCTCTCTCTCTCTCTCTCTTTCTCTCTCTCTCTCTATATATATATATATATATATATATATATATATATATATATCTGTGCATGTGTTTATATACACACATTTGAAATTAATTTTAATAGTACTATTTGCTTAAAATAATGTTTATACACAACCATAAGAAAAGATGACATTGCTTTATAAATAGCATTGTTCAGTAGCTGATGGTGCATTAAAATTAATTCACTGTATTGGATGAAAATATAAATTGACTCTGATAAAGGATGTACCTGTGTTTGTCATACTTAAGCATAAGGCGATGATGATTATGTCAGCAGCATCATGGTCGCTGCTGTTTTAGTTTTATGAGAGCTGTATCTAGCAGGACTCAGCTCTGCGACCTTGGAAATGGGGAAGATGGGGTTGTATGGAAGCATGCCTGGTCGTCAAGAGGGAGTCTGTTGACAGAGAATGTCTCTTGCTAAGTTTTCTAACGCGTTAGCAGCAAGCGACATTCCCTACAAACTATGTCTTCATATAAATACAATTTGCCCCAAGCCAGGATCACAGAGCTAAGTTACACTATGTTAAAGTGATGGTGAGGCATTGTGTGGGTTGGTGCAGGACCAAGACAATGACACCCTGAAGGAGTTGCTGAAGGCCAGTGTAGACCGGGAGCTGAAGATGACTGTGTACAGTAGCAAGACTCAATCTGTGCGGGAAGTGTCCATTACCCCGAGCACCTCGTGGGGTGGCCAGGGACTCCTTGGTGTCAGCATTCGCTTCTGCTCTTTTGAGGGTGCTAACGAGAATGTCTGGCACATCCTTGTGAGTATTTTACTTATGCATTATACTTTAATTACTATTGCTAATATATTGAAGTTTTACTTGAAAATATGGATTTAGCTTCTATAACAGTACTTTATTTTTTCATGACCACTGCAGAGTTCTAATAAATTTGAATTTTTATGAGTATTCATATCTGTAGTTACAAATAATCATTCTAATTAGAATACGTCAGCTTAACTCAATTATTTTTTAGTTTGCTTGTGAATAAAATATATTGACTGGAAGATATATTTTATTTTCGTCTGAAAGTAATAAAAACGAGGTGCACTAATGGTCAAGTTAATATGGTTTTAATGTTGTTTGTTAGTGCTAAGCATTTTGAATTTGTAACTTAGTTTTAGTTCATTACGGATCAAGAAGGCAGCAGCAGAGTTGATCCACACCATTAGCTAATTGCTATGTGGTTTTAAAGCCTATGTATGGTTACCTGAAATTGCTCCAGGTGAATGCTGAGATGGTTAGTTAAGGGTGTGGTCTGTTCTCGTCATATTTTTATTTTTAAATGTGTACCAGGTATTTTTTTTATTATTTTAGACATAAATTGTAACTATATTTTGCTCTTATGAAATTGTTTCACCTCTCATATTTTTTTAATAATGACTTGTAAACGTAAAAATTTTCATTTTACGGTTTTATGTATGCCACTAAAACCAACTGATATACCAAGCTGAAAAAATTTACAGTGAGTAAAGACGTTATAGGCCAGGTCATCTAGTGTGTGGGTGTGTGGGTATGTGTGTGGTGGGTGTGTGTGTGGTGGGTGTGTGTATGGGTATGTGTGGGTGGGTGTGTGTGTGTGTCTATATATATGTGTGTGTGTGTTAAATTTCAACTTTTTTTTTTCAATACAAAAATATTTTATTGTTTGTTTTTATATAAGAGATGACCTAGCCTACAACATTGTTATTCATTGTAAGTTTTGTGTCACCATCTCTTACAACCTAGCTGTTGACAAGACTTACCATACCTGTTCAGACCTATGTCTGTCTGGTTCATAAAATGAAGTTTAAAGGTTTTCTATAAAGAAATGGAGTCAAACAGAACTGTAATGCTTGACACAAAAAGCATTCAAATAAGCAGCACATTGACGAGTTTCATGACATTCTTCCAAGTAAATTGTGTACAGTAAATTGCAGAAGTGATCACAGAGTGTAATGAATGGAGTTAAATAAGGTGAGGAGGACAAGAGACAAAAAAAGAGAGCAAAATTAATAGCCTCCATGCTTGAAGTACCCTATAATTTAGCAAGTGAAACACTGGAACAACTGCTCTAATGATGCACAATAAGCGAGTAGCACAAGAGTAGTGGACTTAAAGTTGTATAACTTTACTAACACTTTAGCATGCAAGTAGGCTTGTGAAGGATAAATGAATGGAGAGATTTTAACAATTTATAAAATCAAGATTTGGAGCATGATGCTATAATTTCTGTGGCTGATGTGTGTTAGATAATTGTGTAGAAATGAAAAATAATTAAGGAGCTGCTAATGTTCTGTTGGCTAAGCACAAGTAAAGTTTTAGTGTTGCCAGCTTGGATTGGTTTGTTTTCATCATAATTATTGTTTCAGTTTCATTTCTGAAAATTTAACTTTGTTAGATTATAAAATATGTACTGCTAGAATTTCAGACTTCACAAACAGTTGTACTGTTAAGGTATCTGAAAGTGTCCAAAGTAATTAATCATTTTCTACTTCATATCATTTGAAGAGTTAGACTATTATTATTGTTATTACTATTATTATTGTTATTACTATTATTATTATTGTCATCATTATTGTTACTACCACCACCACAACCTTCTTTCTTACCGGTACTATATGACTATATCACAGTGTGCTGTCCATGTCCGGTGTCATAAAAGAAAATTTATTCAAAATCCACTCGACATGCCTACACAATGTCTGATTAAGAATCATTTACGTGCTTAGCAGCAAGTTCTTGTTTGTTTCCATGTTTTATGTGAATTCAAGAAAAGTGACAAAACTGAAATGGGCATTTTCAAAATGAAGTGTTCATACCATAGCTCTTATTTTTTATGTACAGAAACTTGAGTTTTCATTAAGCATGTTTTTGCTAATTATTCATATAAATAAATTTTAAGTCAAGCCAAATTTATATACTGTAATTTTTTTATTTAAAAAATATTGAGACTACATAATAAAAACTATTTTCAGCACAACACTGAAGGTTCAACTGTAGATAATGTAACTGTTTGTAGGAGGTCCACCCATCGTCTCCGGCTGAGCTGGCTGGCCTGAGGCCATTTGCGGACTACATAATTGGTGCAGACAACGTCTTGCATGAGAGTGAGGATCTGTTCACTCTGATAGAGGCGCACGAAGGGCGGCCGCTCAAGCTGTACGTGTATAACACTACTGACGACACTTGCCGAGAAGTCTCCATCACTCCCAACTCTCGTTGGGGAGGAGATGGCAGGTTAGTACCGTACAGTGTTTTAACTTCCATATCCTTGCCCATCACTCCGTAGCTAACTGTTTTTGAAGATGCCATAGCACAGGTCTTATGACAATTTTAATACTATTTACTGTGTGTCAGCTAAGAAATAGTGGATCCAACATTTATTTGCCAGTAATATTATAGCTCTTATATCTATTACTGTGTTCCTTTTGTGTGTTTGGTAATGAATGTGCACATTAGTCAGGTGTGTTTTAAAAATTGCAATTCTTTTCTGAGATTTACATTATATAGTGTGGTAGGGCTTGTTAATTCTTGCTAGCCTCGAAGCAAAATTTTTCAATTGATGTTTCCACACACAACAATGTTGACTGTATAGATTTGGGTTTTTAGTAACTATCACACCAGTGTGTTTGCATTTTTTTCTTGATGTGAATTTTTAGACACTACGAACTATAAAATATTCAGTGGTGTTTAGAATGCTTCGGAATATGCCAGTCAGGCATACCTCTTAAGGGCGCTGCGTACCTTGAAGCCACGGCAGGAGCAAGCATAGGGTTTTGCAGGTTGAATGATTTTCCTCCTGGCTCAGTAATAGTTGAAGTTACATATATGCCACCACTGACTTTTTTGTTTTCGTCTGGTTGCCGCATACATTGCTATGGATTGTTTAGGCGGTTTTTTTTCAATACCCTGAAAATTGTCGCCAAAAAAGCATTTTTACACACAACAAAAATGTGAAAATGGCTATCCATAATTTATTTTCTGCAATTTTATTTATGTAGCAATATTCTCCTTTTCTAGGCGCAGAAAATGGCTTACGTCTGGAAGCAATATCACAAAAGGTGACCAAGTACCATTGAAAATATTTTAACATGTAAAACCCTATTCTTTCTCAGCCAGGGCTCCGAGGTAGGCAGCGCCCTTAATTTAGGATCTATTGTATATAAAATTCAGATATCAGTTTGATGTGTTACAATTTTCAAGTAGATCAGATATTTATGTTTTTGTATATAGGGTAGTTGAATCTGTGAGAAAGTCTGAGATTTTTACCGTCTTAAAATGTGTTTACTGCAGTTCTTGAGTGTTAAAATTTGTGTAAAGTGTCACGGTAAGAAATGTTCTTTATAAGCAGAGATGTTCAATATTTTTAGTAACCTCAACCAAAAATTTGTACTCAGTAGGAAATTGTTTTGATAGCTTATTATTACAATTTTTGTAATGTCTTCTTATGATTACAGGCATAGTATTTGTTACTAGGATCACACTGACTAATCAAAAAATTCTCAATGTGCTTTTGTTTGTTTGGTTTGCCCTGATTCTGTAGATTGGTAGCTGCATTAACCTAATAATTATTTATGTAGTTATTTGTTGTATGATTGGCATCTTTGTTATTGCCAAATGTAATAAATTGTTTCTTAGACTTGGAAAACCTGGGAAAATAATGCAATTTTATCTCCTACATCAGTTACACACATTATGCATAGAAGCATTTGATGGTTATATCAGGGTTTCAATGATTGCTAATTTGTTTCTAACACTGTAATGCACAGAACAACACGATGCAGGCTGCATTCTTAATATGTTTATTTCTGGCCTTTTGTGACTTGTATATTTAGTTTAACGTGTTTATAGCACTCAGGATCTACTATATACCATCGGTGTTTTTCTTCTCACAAAAACAAGTTCCTTGTTTTTTAATGTTGCCATTTTAGGAGTAATACAAATTGTATTCTCATGTATAGTATTGTTGATACTGCACTACCCCGAGTACAGTATGTTAAAGGTAAGTTTCAATACACATACTGAAATAGGTTGTAAATTTTATTCACACATTTTCACATTCTTGTTTTAAATATATTCTGTGAAAGCTATCTGGAACATATTCGTTCTTTATTTGGTATGTGTGTTAATTTTTTTCTATTTTAGTACCCTGTGCAGGCCCGTTCGAAGAAAAATGAGTTAGTTCTCCCTCTCCCTCTGACTCTTTTATTCTACCACTTCAAATGTTGGTCAAAACTAAGCAAGCGTCTATTCCTAGAAAATGTGTGCAATGTGCATGTTTGATTACGTATACAAACTACACAATGATTCTTCCACTTAGTATAACTGTACAGTACGTTGCTATATAAAACAATTTTTTTATGTAAAATATCTTATAAACCGCCTTGTGCATGCCTGCGCACTTACAGCAAGGCAAAACCCCTCCCTTGGCCATTGCGACAATCCAGCAGTCACGTTCTAGCATTGTGTTTGGAAGTCCGTTGTGCACAGTTTTATAACTCCGTTCCAGGTGCTCCCAGTGGGCATGCCCCTGTGTACATCAAATTTCACCTATATTGGTCTTTGTTTATGATTCAGCATCAGTATTTCAGTACTTTGTTGCAAAATGTATTTTTAAGTTTCCAACCAGATTGTTTTATATGTATTAGCACAAATACTGGATAGAATTTTTTTTACAAAGAAACATTTTGATTGGGTATACCTTAGATGTGAAGGGACCACGGTGGTCTAGTGGTCAGACCTCTCACCTCCCATCAGAGGATCAGGGCTCGTTCCCTGGCAGGTTCGGTTCAGGATTTATTTACATGTGGGAAACGTGGCAGAAGTTTCCGTTGGCCAGCTTCACCCTGGCCTTCTCTCATACACAATATGACCCTGCCAGAAGGTGGGAACATATCGTGGATTTTCATACTAAATGTGTTGATGGGCATTTTGGACTGTGTTTGTGGACAGTCTTGGCTGTGGAATTGGGTACGGATACCTTCATCGCATCCCCATAAGAGGGCACCCAGTGTCTTCTAGTACTCCGATACTTGGTACTGCCAAGCCGCCCATTCCCTCACCGCCACGCCCTATAGTACCTACAGTTCCGCCCTCCGCACCACAGCCATCACAGGTAAGTATGCAGAAGCTGGGATCTTATAGAGCTGTTATGTATATTAAAACATTCTGAAACACCATAGGTAACAGTGTAAACTTTTTTTTTATTTATTGATACATTTTAAGTGCTTTTTTCCACATAATCACCCATGTAATCATTGTGTATCACTGCTGCATAAATACAGTACTATTTTTGTTTGCAGTATACTGTAGTATCACAACGTTCATTTAATTAAATAAATTGTCATACTTCTTTGTACTAAAGTAATTTCCAAGAGCTGTAAACAGTATCTTTACATGTAGCCAAAATATGTAAACAGAGCAATATGTTTCAGTAGTACTTACCTACTGTTGTTTTGTTCTTGCCCAAATAAGTGTCTACTTTTCAGTTTTCTTTTTTACTGGAGGTAAAAATACAAGTGTTTTCATTTAAAAATTATACTTTTCCTATGTTAGGGTTTATTGAAGGTATTAAAAATGTTTGCAATATCTGTGAAAGAAACTTTTCAGAGTTTTAGATGGGTATGTACGGTATTCACATATGGGTTCATGTACATGAAATACACGGTAATCACAAAACTTAGTGTGGTGTATGCATACATTTTGCAGGAAACAATTAAATATATTATTCAGTTGAATTTATTAATTTATTCTTTGTTTTCTTTTATAATTTTCGGGCTTATTTTCATGGATGGAAACCTTTGTCATTGTTTAGTATACTGTATGAATCAGCCAAGTACTGAGCAAAATTTTACTTCTGACTAGCAACATAATAAAAGAATCCACATTGTCACATCTGTGATACCAATATGATGGTTGGAACTTGAGATGTGTTGCAAACGCTGAGTGCAGGCGCCAGTGTCAATGCCAGCCAGCACAGCTGTGAATGACCTGACAGCAGGGGTGTCGAACATGAACTTGTACTCAGCTGCACCTCATCCAGCTGCGGCAGGGGGTGGGACGACAGCCCACCTCTTCTCCTTGCCTCCACGCAGCGGTGTGGAGACGGTGGCTTCTGAGAGTGGAGTGCTACCATCTGTGGCGAGCATGGCGACCAATCTGAGCACAAGTCAGTCTCCTTAGCTATTGTACATCTTGTATCAATATTTGTATGTCGTGCCATTCAAAGTTGGGCTAATTATGCCTTGTATAGCTAGTGTTTATTTCCGTAACCCTCTTCAATTTCCCTTCTCACTTACGTGCTCTCCGCCAGCAGACTCACCCTGGCAACCTGACGATTAATAAATAATTCTGTAATGGGTATATGCGCGATGCAAGCTGTACCACGTGCCGTTTAGGAATGTGCATGTGAGTGTGTGCAGACTCTCTGAGTTACACTCCTTTTGCAATGAAAATACAGTATGATAAAAATATCAATTTATTCCCAGGGCTGCCTGCATATATTGTGCGTCCGTTACGTTTCATCACAGCAGCTTGTGTAAGGGAGCGATTCCAACTGGCTTGATCGTAACTGTCAGAAAGGCATACAAGATGACCATGGATGTGCTTCTGCTTAGACCTGTTATATTGAAGACTATTATTTGGCCATTATCAACCAAAATATCTTTGAAGCGTTACTGTATGACATAGCTTTACCTTTCTAGTTTTTATATTCAGTAGAAAAATTCATTTAACAACCCATTTCTTTATCAAATGTACAAAAATACGTTAGTTACTTACAAAATGTGTTAGTCTGTGTAGTTATAGGCGGTTCGGAATAAAGTGAACAACCGAAAAAGCCCTGCTAAAGATCCATTTCCAGCCAATTCGTATCTTTTCGCGTGTAACGACGGGAAAAGTTTAACTTCCTGGACACGTCACTTTATGTTTGCGCGTGTAAGATAAATTGTTCAGTCAATATGCGCCTGTATAGTTTGATAAAAAAAAGTTAATTAATTATATAAAATACAATTATATCGCTGTCGATTGATTTTGTTTCAGTATTTTTGTGTTTAAATACAAATAAACACGGAACTATATTGTGTTATTTCGCTGCCAACCATACAAGTAGTAAGGCAACTATAGTTAATGTTGAATTATATGCAGTAACTGCTAGTGATATTTTTCAAAGGTTAAATTTTTAGTGTTCACTTTATACCGAACGGCCTGTACTTATTTGGCAAAATTATTACCAGTATGTAAGAAATTATTGTCGGCACATTACTATTTTTTAAATTGTGTACTAATATGTTTACATATTTAATACATTTTATTTAAATTAATTTTTAACTTAGCTTCTAGGCTTCTGGGTTGTAGCTGTGTCACTGTAGTATTTCTTCTCGACGTTTCGGAGAGCATTGCAGCCTCCATCTTCAGGGTAGAGTTGCAGCAGCAGTAGTAACTGTAACCTTTCTGAGTCTGTGCGATTTTTTTTTCTAACCTACCCTGATCTACTGTGTTATGGTGGAGGCCCGGGGAAGGAGCGGGACTAAGTGCATCTCAGGGCTGAGCCCCATACGCCTACAAAGGGGAAGTTTCATGCAGAGGACGCATGCATCGGGGCAAAGAGGGATTGGGCAGACATGGCCGTGATTGGGGTCATGTCTGCCTCCCTAGGTGTACCTATAGCTAAGTCCTAATCTAAGAAGAGAGAGAGGGAAAAACCGGCATAGTACCGTAAAAACCCTCTAGACAGAATAGGAGTGTAACCACTCAGCAGTTACATGCATTAAAAATAAGAATGGCATTGGAAAAGTAGGAAGGTCCAGGTTATTAGTAGAGTTGTGGAGTAAGAGTGTGGCAGGGAAGGGGGGGCGGGAACTGTATTTGTTTTCTTTATTTTCCTTTCATTTGGGGTGGGCACTGGTTTTAACCAGAGCATTGTGGGTTAGCACAAAGCAGTGGTGGAGGACGAGGTTTTAAAGGAGCCTCGTCCTCCGGTATCTCCAGTAGATACCTGAAACAAACTTAAAAATACACAAATTAATACACTTAACTAGCTCTCAGGCAAGCCTGATGAGCTAGCATATTTTTAATTTGAGTCTGTGCGAGGTCCTCCTGCCTTTATATACTGTGGGCTGAGCCTGTATGTTCCCTGATTGGCCAGTGTTGCTGGCTAATCCCCTGCTATCTTTGCTGTGATTGGCTGTATCGCTCTGCCAATCCCTACTCGCCTCCCTCTTGGTTTGCTCGGATGTTTGACCAGTCACTAAAGGACTTGTCTCTCTGTTGCTGTCCTGCCGACGTTTTTGTTTGTGAAGAGCGGTGCCAATCTATTGCTTAATTTGTAGCCATCTTCCCTATTGATATTGGAATGATATTTTGAAATTTCTATTGCATCTTGGCTGGTAAAATCTCATAACAAACTAGATAAAAGTAGAAAATTATGTACTTTATACTGAACACATTATACATTGTATTACGTTTAAAGGGGTATTTTAATTTATACTTTAAAGTGAGAAATTCTATATTATGAAGATCTTTATAATGAAACTTCACAGTTAGGAATGTTAGCTATAGTGTCATATTTGTCGAAATCGCTGCCGTGTTTTGTTTCAACCGAGTGTTCTGCTATGGCTGACCGTGGATTTTCCTGTTTGTAGTCTCTGATGTGTTTCATTACCCTGGTGATTTTTCTTCCCATTTGTCCAATATATACTGTACTTTCCCACAAGAGAAGGGTATCCGGTGTCGCGCGTCTCTGCTACTTCTCGTCTGTGTTGTTATTATTGCTCTAGTCGTCTCTGTTCGTGGCGACAGCATGTAGTAGTGCCGCTTGTCTGCTCTGTGTCTTGCGTCTACGTCGAGTTGTTGTTATCTTGACGTTTATAATTGAGGTTATGATGTTCCTATTCGGGGCGGTCAGAATGTGACGGGTGCTTCTTCTATGTATGTTGTTTGTTTGTATAGATGTTGGACGCAACTCTCCTCCGTTGCTATTACAAGTAGTTAGACGGCAAAAAAAAACAAAACAAAACCACAGCGAGC
>PNEQ01003370.1:17351-45044 GCA_003012365.1 Medauroidea extradentata
GTCTTGCAAGCACTATTTGAGGCTAACAGAATTTCTGAATCTGTAGCTGAGAAAGCAAAGAATCAGTATGTCATCCTTTGCCAAGATGCAAAAGATGCATTGGAAGTTGAATTTAGCAGATTTTTTGCTGGCGAGCCAGAAACAGAGTTAGGCTTAGATGATTTTTTTGCAACATTATTAGGCAAAAATCATAAATATGATGAACTGTGGCAGATATTTCAACTATGTCTCATCCTTTCACATGGGAATGCGTCTGTTGAAAGTGGATTCTCTGTTAAGGGGGATTGATCCCTGTCAGATCGGTTTTACGGTTTTTTTATAAATCAGGGAATTGACACATAGTTTTACTTTTTTCACGCTGACAAGGCATAGTTTATTGTTTCATTCACTTTTTGGAATCCATATGGCATTGTTTCTGTTAATTTTTCGGCCTCTGTAGTCGCTCCCGTAAATAGAGCAATTTTTTCCTTTTCAGCTGTTTCCCGTTGCAAAATAATGAATATATTATGATTCCAGCAATTACAGAAAATCGATTAAGTTTGTATCTATGCCTTGTCGTGACAAAAATTTTGATACATCGACTGGAACAGAAATTATCGAGAAGAAACAGATAAATCCAAGGTGGTAGGGATCAATACCCCTTAATAAGTCTGTCCTTGTAGAAAATTTACATGAAGAGTCTCTGGTAGCACAAAGGCGTGTGTCAGATGCTATTCGATACTTTGGAGGCGTAGAGCACATTCCCATTGAACAAAAAATTTTACTATCTGTAAAATATTCTCACAAAAGGTATGTTCAGTATTTAGAAGATAAAAAAAAGTTGCATGTTGCAAATGAAGAAGCACAAAAAGCAAAACGAAAAATTTCTGAAACCCTGCAAAAACTTGAAGACGAGAAGAAGAAAATAAGACTTGAAGCTAAGGTAGCCGAAGAACAAATTGTAAAGAAGATTGAAAATTTAAAAAATTTGAAAAGTATTTGAATGCGTGGAAAAAAAAAAACTTTCTGGATGATTTAGGCGTGGAATTGGGACAAATAAAAAAAATTGTAAAGTGCCTACATTTTGCAGTGAAGAAAATTTATATATTTTGAGATTAGCACTCTACTGTTGAGGTGAGTTTTGTTTCTTAATATTTTAAGTGTCTACAGTTATGTTAATTTATTTTTGTGAAATATTTTTCCATTCTTAGTAACAATTTTAATTCCAAAAGAAGGATGAAATTCCCCTTTTATTATATTTCTGTTACAACTTTAAAAATATTTTTTAACTTCATACCAGCAACTTGTACAAGTCAGGGAACTTTTACATTTTGGACAGGGAAAGTCAGGGAAATAAAATTAAGAATATCAGTGGCAACCCTGAACGTGTGTTGACGTTTGTGTGTAAAATTTCTGGAATATTGTGGTACAGTGACATGGCATGATGCTAAAATTTGTGTGTGTTTGTTTTTGCTATGGTTACCGTTAACTTTATAGCTCATAATTACAAATACGTATATGTAGTGTAAATCTGAACTATTTACCCTAACAGGTGGTCCAGCACCCAGCATCCCTGGCATGCCAGTGACAACACCCATCTCACTGCCGGGCATGCCTCCAATTACGGTGAGTGCCACCGTCCCTTACACTACCCTCCAGGGCCTCCAGGTGTCTGAGAGCACCGCAGAGCACCAGCCACAGCAGCAACCAGCATACATGTCACAACCCCAGCAACAGCCGGTATATACGTCGCAGTCCCTTCAACAACAACCATCCTACCTATCGCAGCAACAGATGGCATACACGCTACCTTCATCGCAGCAACAACCATCTTACCAGTACCAACAGCAGACACCATCTCAGCCACCTTTCTACCAGGTGCCTGCGACATCTGTCGGTATACCCACGGCACCTATGCAGTAACCCATTGGCTGACGACCCTGTGTGGTCAGTGATAGGTCAATGGCCCTCTGTGGACCACACATTGCAAAATATATAAATATATTTATTCGTTCAGCTCGTAAAGAATTTATTTGTTGAAATGTATACTTTGGTTGAATCAGAAACCGAAGTTTAGCGAGGCGACTATCTTGGTTGGATATTGTAAGTATCATGAACTTGGTTTGTGTTTGTTGTGAATGCATAGTAGAAGTAGACGGTTGGACCATGAAGCTATGCAGTTTGTTACCTGAAGGCTTATGTTTAAAAAAAATTAAAATGGTGCTACAACTGGATAGAAACAAGCACTGATCATAAGGAGTTGATTCCTCACTGTCCAATCTGTTACTCTTTTAATTGGGGGATGCTATTTTGCTATGGTTACTAAAAATTGAGTAAGGCCTATTTTTAATGGAAAGTGCGAAAAATTGTTGTGTTAGTGTTTTAAAATCAGTAGCCTATACTGTAGTTTGTTACTAATTCTGATTGAATATCACAGTGTTTAGGGAATCTAATGCAAAAAATGTGGGAAACTTCAGCCTGGTTCAGTTCTCTGTTCACTAGCATTGAGTTGGTACAAGTTTTGAGCTGAGAGATTTGAGAAGTTACAGTTTGCAGTAAATACTGTGCTTATCAAAATACTAAAGTTTACAAACATGTAGCTACTTTTTCTGTTCCAACTTATATACTATTTAATAACATGCACTGTTTATTTGTAAATACCATGTTATATACTGTACTAATAATAAATGTACCAAAATCCACAGAATTTTAATATATAGTTTAAATTTTATTTAAAATGTACAGGAATTTTAATGTTTTAAAATTAAGGATGCATAAGAGGTTGGCTTTAGTAGAGTTTTGACCAAATCCTTAGACATGTATTAGAGATATATACACATACATATGACGAGCGTTTGTGTGGGACCGTACAACAGAGTAATGAAACAAGATTTGAAAGTACATGAGAGCACCTTACGAAAACATGATCCAAGATAGGGAGCTAATGATTGAAATCTATGCTAATCAATCTACTACGACTTTTCCGTAGCCAAAATTTACTCTAAATGTTATTTTCGTAATGCAGAGTGTCTTACACCAGTCGTAAAAGTTCTAAAATGCAGGAGGTGTCTAATAATTCACTGAAAAGTCGCAAAGCTTTGCTGCAGTGGTAGGAATATTTCGAAAGGTGTTTTAGCTATCACAACTTTATCAAACAATCAGAATGTTGAGGTTCTCTCAGGCTGGTACTTCTTGATAGTTACACATTGTTGCGAGGGTGCGCGACATTTTGCTGGCTAGGCCAGCTGAATATCATATCACTTTTCTTCCTGTGCCTGTCTCTCGCTATGCATACCGTCTTTAGCAGTGGTCAATCTTGAATTTTTTTTTAAGAATTTAGAACTGACAACCTTCACCTTCCCCTCTTCTCCCCTGCTTCAGTCTCCAGCATGCATAGCTGGCCCGTTAATTATTTTCACTATACTGTACCATCATTGCTACATACAGTATTTAAAATAAAATTTTGAAATGATCTAAACTGTGAATTTCCTTCCACTGATTGGTTTTATGTGTTATTTGTTTAGGTGCCTTGTTCTAGTGCGTAGCTATCTTGTGGAAATATTTTAAAATTTAAACTGACAAAAAAAATCTTGTCTTAAAAATATGTAATTGTTAAATATTTACTGTAGGTGTCCCTATTCTGTGATTGTAAAACTATAAGTCACATTAAAATTCTAACAGAAATGCACTAGTATTTTCATTGTATACATACTGTAAGTATAAAATAAAAACACATATGAAAGATATAATTTTTGCTACAAAATTGGACTTACTTCAGATTAACACCTTGTACCCGCACATGGTAATTCAACCAAGCCACAGCAATCCCCATACCTGATCTGCAGGCACAGATAGACCAGAAAATTTTTCCAGAACCTAAAAATTAAGAACAAAATTTCCCCAAAATATTATAAAAGTTGTTTTAATATATTCTTAATGATACTGATAAATATGTACTGTGTATACCACTGTAAACAGTACTACTTTTAACTTCACACTCACTCACACACACACACACATGCACGAATACAAATGCAGTTTTGGTCATTCATAAATGAAAAGCAGCCTTTCTATTTCCTCAAGAGGCTTGTCAATGACGCCGCCCTCAGTAGCGTAGTCAGTTAGGTACCAGTCTACAGTGCAAGAGATCCTGGGTTCGAATCTGGCTTGGGCATGGCTATTGTATTGTCCCGTCACCTACTTCTCCCCCATCAGCTCTTAAGACCTCATTGTTAAAGGGCCATAATACCCTCTCACTACCTTGTCAATGACCTTTGTTTTGGTGATGGGTTATTCCAACCTGAGGAATACTTCCATCATTACAGATTTGTACTTCTTACATACATCTTAGAATACCAATCAGCATCTGCACACTGTTCAACTGTTGATGCAGACTACTGCTCAAGACTACAAAAACTGACATAATCAGGACCATATTTTGGTGTCTATTTAGATCGCGACCATGGGCGACTCAAAATTGGTCAAAAATTTCCAAACTGACCTTATATGTTCTCTTAAAATTTGGGGTTTTCTGAAACATATGTGTGGGCCAAATTACAGTGATTAATAATGATAATATTATATAATTTTCATGACTCAAATGGACAACAAAATGACTTAACACTTTTACTTTTCACTACCAAGATCAATCAGTATAGTACATTCTTCTGACCTCAAACATACATGCATTTGTAGTTGAGAGGTCTAACATGCATCTCTCCAACTTATTTTATTGTAAGAATACATTTGTTTGTGACATATGCCATTGGTCATGTTTTGTTGACCAAACTTGTGTTAAATTAGTACAAAAACAAAAAAAAAATCAGAGAAATAGTAGTTTTTTTTTTATAAATATAATAAACAGCAAGAATTATAAAGAAAATTTCGACAACACCTGAAGATAAAAGACAGACGTAAAGAGAACCCAGATTCCCAATAGTATGAAAAAAGATGAAAGTAGACAAAAAACAGTGGACAACAAAGAAATGACAGAAGACGACATGACACAAGTTCATTCAATGCAAAACTGCAACATTTCTGGAATTGTAATCTATGTATTCCCGTCTTCAGGTTGAGACACAGCTGTGTCGACTTCCATCTTTTTTTCATATTGGGAATCTGGGTTTACTTTATGTCTGTCTTTTGTGTCTGGGTGTTGTCAAAATTTGACTGAACCAATACATTCTTAATGCAAACTCCCATTGCAACAAACATTTAAAAATCTCAGCTTTTATTGTTGTACATACAATTTTACACTGCAGGCAGTGATTGACATATTATTCTGCTGAAAATAACTGTTTCTGTAATTCTATTAAGAGCAAATTTTTTGTGAAGGGTTCATCAACTCTATTGGCTCTGAAAGCTACTTTTCAAGAAAAATACGTCAAAATTACTGAATAGTACATTACCCATATATTTGTATAGAGAGGTAAGACAATAAATCATCAGCTCTGAAACGAACTTAGTAAGGACATTGCTTGCAAAATATCTGTTAAAAATGTCTGGCTACAAACCCCAGGAAACCCCTACTAAGGACAGGGTACCCTTGTGAAGATAGTGTTGAAATGATGAACTTCAATTTTATTACCTTCAAACTATGTGCTATTAAAGGATTAATTTTTATAGTCTTGCCGAACATTTCAGTTATTGTGACATTCAATAACTCTTGTAATTTACTCTTGTTGGCCTACAGCAAAAAGAAATTGTTTTTCATTACGTAAATTATGATTATGTAATGGATATGAATTAAAATTTGGAGAAGCAAAAATGTCCTCTCAATACAGTGTTGCCACTGGTCCCCAAAAGTCGCTATTTTTGTAGGAGTCCCTTTATTTTTGAAAAGGTCCGCAAAAGTCATTTTTTAAATTTATTTAATTGTGAATGAATTAAAGGAAAAAAATTGGAATATTTATTTATAACGTTTTGTTTGAATGCATTATACATTTAATACGCTGATCACTTCACCACACATCTGCAAGGACTCATGGCTCTTGGAGACATCTTTTGCTGCTATTGCTTGCTGCTGCTTGCAACCAAGTAAGTGTTAATGTATTGTTTTCATTATACTTTATTGTTCTCTCTTTGTATTTTTTTTTTTAACACACATGTTTAATTTTACAGTAATGTTTAAAATCTTAGGGGAGAACATTACTAAAGCCCCAATGAAGACGCCAACAACTTAGGCCAACAAGTGTTCCTAAAAAGTTATTGATTTTGTCTGTTTGAAGAACTCTGGCAGCTTGTTCCAGTAGTGACTTGCTAAATGATAAAAGGAATATTTGAAAAAAGATAGGTTCCACGTGTTTCAGTATTTTAACGTTATCCTTGTTTCTTGCGCTACTAGCGTGGATTGTGGACTTGATAATGAGCATGGAGTACAGATAACTGGGGTAGGCGAATACTCGTTCTATTGAGTTGTGTAATAACATGCAATTTACTCCTGTTGTGCACTATAAGCCTTTTTGTATGTCATAACGCTTTGCTGTTATGGACCAGTTTTTTTAGGTTAATTCTTTCACTGCTAGATAAAAAATTTTAACTATGCCGAGAAAAGGTTAAAAAAAATGTTTTAAATCACTTTGTGTTAATAGTTTTTTTATATATTATTATTTAAAAAGTGTGAAAACTATGTACAAATTGTTTACAGAGTAATTTGTCTGTTCAACAAAAGTGGTACGCTACAATTTAGAGATCTATATTTTGTAGATTTGACGACAGCAGAATGTCACGGTTAAAGAGTTAATTGCATATCGTAAGCAGTAATGTTACAGCTTCTGGATTATATTTTTCTGTGACTGATCAATATTAACACATAAGTCCACACTGATTAAATTTAGCTAGCACTAATAGATCACATAACTTAATACATGTACCTGTTCTGTTAACGTACATTTATGTTTTTTAAGTGCTTAAGCCAAAAGTAACCTGTTTGCACACAGAAGTCTGTTTGCCCTTTGACAAATTTTCATTGAATATATTTCTCAGGTAGTGATATTGCTTTGTTTATATCAATGCAGGGAAATTAGTTTCACTTGTTTATTATTCTGTAATGGAAATTAGCAGTTAGGCTTCTAATTACATCCTAACATTTGGATAGAAATGGGCACAAGTACTCACAGGTAGGTACTCATGGATGCATGAGGCCTGAAGGGGCTGGCTCAGCCAGCAAAATTTCATGCTCGTGTAACCTTGAGAAGAACGACTTTGTATGTGTCTCTAACCACAAGTACCTACCTGTGAGTCCTTCTATCTATGTATTGAGATGTTTATTGTTCTGGGTGTTCCAAATAAGTAGCTAAATTTATTTGGATTGAGTTTGTTTGTTTTAATGGCACCATTTAAATTTATGCAACTCCACAATATCAACTTTAACATTAAATGTGGTTTCCCCAATGTCGTACCGAGCTTACTATAAACAACTGGGTGTTGTCAGCATGTTGGTGGTAGAGGATACAGTATGGGAGAATTTACTGCTACGTAATATTGGTGGTTTTCGTCACTTTTAGGTATGAGTATTGGCGATGCGTACCTTTAATTATGATGATACCTACGTAATCGGGGCAATGTCAGTTTTCCACTGACCTCCAGACCAAATGTAACGTACTGGCGCCCCGGCTCCAATCCTGACTTCAGAAACATGATCCTCGACGACTTCTGCTGCACCGTCAAATGCATCGCGACGTCATGTAGGCACCCTCAATTCTTGTTGTCTGAAGTAACTCTCGTGCAGCTGAGTGCCTTATTGAACCTGAAAACTCTGATGTCGCACATCCTCAACTCTCAGTTCACAGGCCACAGTGATTAAATTTATACAGTTCAGTTAATTTATGACCACATTTTATTGTAACCTTAAGTAAAACAATATTTGATTAATTGCTTGGCCTCCAGCACCATGATTAGACATTATGGACCAACTGTACTAGATTATGTCAGACTACATTTTTCATTGAATAACTTACTACGTCAGTGACACAGCTTCAGACTCTTGGCATTATAACACTTTCCTACTCATGTCTCCTTCCAGACTTCCTGCCACTATGCGTGTTGACCAAATGCCCGTGTGCTTTTTTTTGTACAAAGTTCCATACCTGCTTTACGTAATTACCTGTAAATTGTCTGTAACCATTAACACAATTAAAATTACATTTAAAAAATTTAATAAAATATCACAGCTACACTAATTTACTGTTAACCTGCAGTGATCCTTTTCGATTCCCGGTGAGACTGTCCCAGATATTCTCGTGTAGGAATCTTGGAGGACGATGCCGCTGGTCGGCAGGTTTTCTCGGGGTCCTCCCGTTTTTCCAAACTTCTCCCGCCATTTCTATCCGGCACTACTACACAATAGTCTCATGTCACCTCTTGTTTATACTTTTTTTAGCAATATTAATTTTTGACACCTAAACGAGAGCAGATGTCAAATATTTGTTTGGCAATTTTGTTTAAAATCATCATCTCCCTGTTGGCTGATTTTTTCAAGGGAATAAGTATGTACTACTATGGTTTTAGCTAATTATGTAATTGATGAAATTCTGGTTAATTGTTATTTTAGTCTAAACTGTATACATAATTTCTTGTTTTGGAAAAAGAGAGCATGGCCTTACAAACCTAATGTGTGTTGCCCATGACTTCATAACTAGCAGAAATTTTATATTTTGACTCGAGAACTATTGGAATAAGAATTATGGAAATGTATCGGAGAAAGTCTAGGTTGAGGTCATATATTTGTACCCACTAATATTTTATCAATCTGGTAGCTCAGAGGGATGATCTGTTAACTTCAGGTTTATGCTTCAATCTGTCTATTCTAATTATTTATTGTGAACAAACTAATTTCCATGTTCATGATTAATGATTACTGCATAAATTAAGTTTTCAATTGTGAACTAAGCTCATTCTGCATTCAAAAGGAGTTACTTTAGAAAACTCTAAATAACTGAAATCAGGATGATTTGACCAGGAATTGAACCCAGGTACTTCCAAATGCAAGTCCGGTGGGTTACTACTGCTTCTATCTTGACAGTGTTTAGTATTTTGTGTGTGTGTACACATGCATGTATGTGCATGCACTTGTGTGCATATAGTGCATGTGTGTCTGCATATGCATGTAAGTATTGTATAGTATCATGACAACCTTGCTTATGAGCCTGTACAAACATAAGTGTATGTTTTAAATAAACAGTCAACAACAAAGGTATAAATTATGGTATATACAGTCATAATTTAGATCTTAAAACTGTTAAATAAAATACACAACCTGATCAATTTGGACTAAGACCGAAAAAATTACTACCTATATGCCTACTGCTTGCCTCAGTTGAGCTTCACAGCACAAACAGATCCAACTTTTGATATTGTGAAACCTTGTTAAGACAATGTAAAGGTGCAGAAAGAAATAATTGTGCAAACCAGGAACACTTCTTAGGTAATTCAGCGCTAAAAGCATCAGTTCAGAATTATAGGTTTCTCGAAGCCAATTTGCAAAAATATAAAAACAGCAATCCCAGACAATAGTTTTTGCCAACTTTCTGAGCAAAAATTTTTTCTCAAGTAACATATCTGAAGATATATCTCATACACTTAATTGCAGCACAAGAGATCACGCTTAACAAATGCATCATTCTGAGTAAATGTTTGCTCATAAAGTTGGCAAATATAATTATCAAGCTGTTTTGTAGTTTTTCTATGTTGACTTTCAAAAAGTGTAGATCATAATTGTAGAACTCAGAGCTTATTTATCTGCCACGCCCTCGTTAAAAGGACTAAGAAACGTGCACGTGTAAAATAACTTGTTAAGCAAGAAACTTCTTAAGTAAGAAACTACTTAAAAAGGTGTCACAACTTACAAATACATAATTGTCATACAGTAAATTATTGTCTACATTGATAAACAAAAATTCCTGGACATGTTTCTACACATGTCCTATATCCATTACTCTTTCACTTAATGTCGATATAAAAAAATTAAATTTTCATTTACTATACGTAAAATTATTTCTGTTTTGTCAAGATATGTTCTGGAGATAAAACATCACTTCATTTCCATTTAATCTCTGCTACAGTGTTTTGCTATAGCATTTGCCATGGCACGTTACCAAAAAAATTCTACCCTTGTATATCCTTGTTAGCGGTTTTTACATTCCTGCCGAATAAGCATGTCAAACCACCGTCTTTTTAAGCTTAGAATACCAAATAATAGTTTGGAACTTATAATTACTGTAAACAGAAACAACTTTTTTTAGAAGAAAAAAGCAATTTAGAATAACATCCCCCTGTTGCAACATATTAATGGTTTGTTTTAAAACTAGTGATAAGTTTCTGTGAATAGATCATACTCCATGGTACAGTCGTACACTGCGTCTTTTGTCTAGAGTTTCTCCCTAACAGAATCTCCGAGAAGAGTTGAGATGTTTAGAAACAAAACTACCGTACTTATCTTTGTTAGTGCACCTTAGTCATAGCACTAGGGATGCAAAATACCTCAAGGCAGTGATAAAACGATATAGCATTTATTTCAAAGAAAAGTGTTTGCCGTCACGATGTTATGTTTAAGTCTGGAGTCAGAAAATGTTGGGTAAAGATTAAATATACGGTCTTGTTTGGGTTTGCACATATGCTATTGAGTGGTGGTGCATGCTATACAGTAATTTCAAGGGCAAGCTACTATACGGTGCCCTGTAGATAAATTATACATGTCCGTGTATGACATGTTTAGAGATTTAAAAATGTACGATGCTGTGTTTTCTGGACAGTAAGTAGGTTTTCAGTACATTTTAGTCCAGTTTGATGACATTATGAATGTTTTCCGGTTCTGCTTGAATTGAAATGCATTTTGTTTCTAACTAACTCAGATTGTGAGGAATAGTGGGATTTGTGTAGGGGAATCTGTCTAGTGAAGAAATTTTGTTTCATCCGTGAGGCAAGCTTATAGTGTTACCGGACGCAAACTTTCTCGCGTAGGCCATCAATTTTGTTGAATACTACGATGCCGGCTGCTCATGACTGGGCCAGCTTTTGCTGTCTCTGCTTCATTTTGGCTGATAAATGCTTCCTTCGTAGCTTCCATGGCAGGCTAATGCAGCCGTTCCCTCTCTTACAACCTTTTTAGCCTGCCACCTTTGCAACTGCTCACAAACCATTATAGCCTTCCCAGTCAAAGCAATATTGGCAGCGCTTTGAAACACAGTACATAGTTTGCTTGAAAATGAGTATGCTTCATACCGTACAGTATTTACTCTCCAATAACGTTTGTAAAAAAATTATAACTAATTGCATAAAACAGTTATCTGTGAGTAAATGTAAATGTAAGCTAAATAATTATTTCAAACGGAACATTATCAGTAAATTGTCTGTGCATGCACTGCTTACCTTGATGGGACACCACAAATGCTGTTGCAGTAAACCGATTTTAAGACACAAATTTATAAAGGGGTGAGGTTTTTTTTAGTTGAGAGAATTTTTGAAAAAAGTAACTTAAAGTGGCCACCTGGATAGACATATTTTATATATGTATTCAAGATCTAGAAGTGTGGAGTGCTAAAGGTGACAGCACAAATATTATGCCTCACGCAAGTCTGTAAGCACAAGTCACTGAACTGGTGCACAGTCTTCTCACAGATAAGCTGCCTTTGTGGTACATTCTACGGTGACCCTATAATTTTTAAGTGTATTGTACATGCATACACTTTTTTTTTATAAGATTCTGCACCAGTATTTTCATACCTAAAAAGACCCATTTTCGGCCGCTGGAAACTTAGCTTTAAAGATTACTGGAGGACTTGAAATGGGTATACATACAGTAGGTACATGTAATGTTCTTTGAATGCAATTCCAAAGCTGGCATCACACATGCACTTTGAGCCGTATTCAAATAAACTTTTATAGGCAAGAACTCAGCATACTAATTGTCTGGATAGGTGTCCACCAGATGCAAAGTTTTCAGATGTGTTAGTAGCTAGGAAAATCTTCTTAACAGGGTTTTACAGTACCCTACCTGTATAAAAGATTCAATAAAACATGCTTAAGGGTTTTTTTAATAAGTCCATACCAAACCTTTTCAGGGAACAAGTTTTCATTTTTATTCAAATATTGACTGTGTAACTTTGCAGCTGTACATATAAGTTCAGTACGTAAAAGTGCATCGTACTAGATTACATTTTTGTATAGGTATTTGAAACTTCTGTAATTTGTAGTTTCTATTGCTGTGCAATTTATTTATATGTATACAAGTGTAGTATTTTAGTATTTGTAGTTGGGTTGTATACTGTATTGTTTTTTTTTTTCCCCTGTTACTCGATTTAACATTGGAAAGTGAAGTTCCTTGAAAGGAGGTTATTTTATGTTTGTTGCATCAAATGAGCTGTGACAGGATTCACTTGCTCCTCTGCTGCAAATGGAAGCAGTTTTTTGTGTAGCAATAACATGGTGTAATAAAGTAATTTTACAGTGCTTCTAATGCTGTGTTTCCTTGACACAAACCTAACATGTGTGTGATGCAGTAAACTTGTATCTCTATACACACATAATTTTACAAAGTGTACAATGAAAAATGTTGTATAGTCATTGTGTGAAATATAGTATGGAATACAAAAGGTTCATAACTTGCAGCAGTACTATTTGAGCAACACTGTAAGCCAACATCTTTAATTAAGATGCCAGTATTATAGTTTTTTGGAACAACAAAAAAGCCAAGAAAGAAAATTGTGTATCATTTTGTGGGTATACTGCAAAAAGTGGCCAACTCAGAAAATTTTGAAAATGAGATAAAATGTGCATCTGCCTAATAATGTTAAGCAGTATACATTAAAAAATTCCCAAGCCAGTATCTCATCTGTAAATTAGGAAAAAAAATTTGCCATTCCGACAAAGTCTCAATTGTGCAAGACAAACTGACCGAGTCAACTTAGGTTGACATAATAAACAATTTTATGAGTTGCTCTGTCCAGCTCATTTTAGTCACTATCTTATGTGAAATACTTTGGTTTCAATAGATTAATACTGTGACCTAGTCAGTTCTTACAATTACCAAATTTAGTCTGAAAGTTCTGCATTTGTAAAGTATAAAGTGACCAGTTACCTTATTTGGGAAAAAACTGATGAACAAGTAATTACATACATTCTGATTCTTAAATAACATCATTGTATACAAATGGGTTGCTTCCTTCCTGAAGAATGCATTGTATACAAATTATAAATTGGCGTATTGCACACTTGTGTGCTGTGGAAGTGGAGCTACATGTTTGGTCATAACATCAATATTGTGATTACTCGTGCAAAAGGCCCAGGGCGTGTTTAACTCAGTGAAGTGGAGCCCTGTTTAAGTGGTATGGAAAGGCACAATGTCGAGCGGACGACTGGGTTACTCAATCGTCCAAATGAAAACGTGAGTATATTTGAAATTGTGTTATTACAAAGGCCTAGATATTGTCATATTAAAAATTATAAAAATGACAGTTTTCCATTTTTGTAGATTTTGTGGTTTCAAGCCCTTATTTTTCTAAAAACAGTTTTTAATTTTTTAATTTTTTACTCGAAAGTAAAGCATACTTCTGTACCGCATAGTGCTGAATAAATAAATGCCCGATGATAAGATATCTACTCTGCAAAAAAATCTCATCTAATTTTGATGAGTAGTTCAGATTTTATGGACAATTTACTATTCCAGTTGTCCGCTCAACGACATACTTTCCATAACCCTTAAAGATTTACGTCGCATTTGAGAAGACTCAGTATTACGTTTAGAATGAATCTATGCCCCCGTGTAGTGGATGTTGTAACATATTGGAAGAATTAATCTATTCCTTGCACTGGTTGGTAGGTGAAAACACTAACTTTTCTAGTTTGAATCAAACTGTAGAATTTCATTTTTTTATCTTGATAAATAATGAATTCTAAAAGTAGTATTAATTTTATTATTTATGTCTTAAGGCACTTGCACTCAAAATAAAATTCCTACTTTCAGAAACTGAAGACAGTATCACCAAGTTCTAAAAGGCTAGTTTGCAGACAGGGTTTTTAACGGAAAAACTTACTAAGGTAGGAGATATCTCGCTCCAGATGCCCTAACTACCTCCTATATTGGTAGAAAGAATTTAGTAGACAAGATTGTTAGTTTGGTACCAAAATGCCTCGCCGGCGAAGGTGAAGTGAACATGCAGTGTGTAGGTGTTGTGAGAACTGTCGAAGATGATCTAGAGAAAAACCTAAAGCAAACCTCGTCCTCTTCATTTCTCTTTAGCTCGCATAATCATGCCACCACTCTTGTCCAATCAGAAAATGGTGTCGCCAGACAAAAGCCAATTACAACATAAAAAATTCCATTCTCCTTTCTTTCTACATTTTCCACTTCAGTACTGTACTTGTTTCTCCCTTTCAAAGAGGAAATTACACATTTATAATCAGACTAATACACAACACCATGGCCTTAAAAGAACAGCTCGACACTAGCCTGTTTGCCAATGTACTTTGTTTGACCACCTGGTACACTGCATTACTTCATGAAGTTCACTGGAATACTGAGACTAAAAAAAACATTTTTAGCATTGTGAACATTGAAGATATTTCAATTTTTGTTTAAAGGGTATGTTTTTATCAATTGTTTATCGTAATAAATGTTACTTTTGTGGGATGTTAACTTAAGAATATTTTCTATTAAAAATATTGGCATTTATATTCCCAGATTTATATTACTATTATGAGTTACATTACTGTGATAGGTTAGGAAATAATAAGCAGATGTTAAAAATTAATAATGCTACTGGATTTTTCATTGTTTTCAAGAAATTATATGTGCACGTTTTAACCAAAATTTTATTTTATGGAAACACTCATTTACTTGATTCTGAACTGCATTGACCTGTGTGGCAGAAAATCTTTCCAAGAGAGGATTTTGTTTTAAAGCAGTCGCATCGAGTTTGCAAGAAACATTTCATTGAAGATATTACATACAGAATTGTCCATAAATATTAGCCTGGCAACGTAACATCCCGTGAATTTATATGTGCACTTTGGTTTCTGTACATTTGTTTTACATAATACCATCCTGTATAATACTGACATACGTAGCATTAAGAAGTTGCATATCGTAAGCATTCATTCATTAATTAGCATCAATAGACTTAAATTAATATTGAAAGAACATTAATTACATTTTAAACAAAAGATATCATGCACAAGTACACAGGACGGAACTTGTAGATAGAACACACGAGGCGAACACATTTCTCGAAGTGATGTTTCACCAACGAAATGATGTACCACGGTTCGGAGCGGAAATGTGTTTATCCTGTTGTGTGTTCTAAGTACAAATACTGCCCCTTAAGTACTTGTGCATCGTATCTTGCAGTTTTTTTCACACCTTATCACTGAAAGAACGTGTTAGAACAACATTGGGTATTAAATTAATATCTAAACTGTTACTTTGACAAAACTGACCTCCCTGATTTATCGAACCTTGAAATTTAAGAAACCTGTCAAATTGAACAAGTAACTGCAGTGTTACTCCAGGTGTGATTCTGTCTGATTTCAGTTTTCCAGGATTTCTATGAAATCACTCCAAGTAAATTTTGGGCTGTTGTGGTTTTCTCCGTTGCCAGAACAAGGGTACAAGTGTAACCATGAACCCTAAAAGTGCTGAGCATGTTGTGTTTTCCCAAATCAGCCGGGCTATATGTTGTTTTTCTTTATCCGTAGTGACGTGCTCGAGAACTGCAAGACCATGTGATGGTAACAAGGCCAACTTTTTTGATAACATGACTGCCAGCTTAAATAGCTTCAAGTAAGCACATACGTGGCAGCATGGGTCAATGTTTAGGAATCTGCTAACATTGTGGATCATAAGTACTGTTCAGGGCTGCTGTTGAAAAAAATATGGCCTTAAAATATTGAACAGTGTATTGGGTTATAAGTGGGCCAGATGCCTTTGTTCGTGATGAATTCAGAACTGTGGAATGTTTGTTCAGGGGGTCACCAGGCATTGAAAAGTGTATCCAGATGGTGTATTTCGGGTCGACACAAGTGCGAGGTGGAATGGTGCACTAAGTCTGATGGTGAAATTACAATGTGCTTGCACAGATGTATACAAACTTTATCACAGACATCCATGCAGAGAGGCCTGCATACATTGTATATGAACTACTACTGCTGCAATACAAGTCATTGCCCAAATTTAAAAGCCACTCACTAGAGGACCCTGAAATGTTCATTAAGTACAGTATTGCACATACAGATTTTGTTGGTACAACACACGGCAGAAGAAGCAGAGTGAGCGAGTGAAAGCAGCTGGCAGAGGCTACACGCGACATGGATGATGTTCACCATGGGCCCCACAAAGAGGTTGGTTACACTAATTGTGCTGAAGTAACGTAATGTGTGGCTCTACAGGAAACACCAATACTTGGGAGTATTGTGTGAAAAAAGTCATATCAATAAATGAAATATACTTCTTTAGCGACATATCACCTATAATTTGCAAGCTACATGACACTCTACAGCCATTTTTTTTTTGCAACTGCAGCCAGACAGCAAAGAGCAGCATCCTACAGTTCATCCATCCGCAGGATCAAACATCATTGATGCTGACTAAGAACAAAGGCATGGATTTAACTGTGTTGTAACAACATATGATAGACCAAGCTAACCTCCAGCCTCACAAACCAAGGCAATTGAGACACCACCAATATGCACTACACAGAATTTGCTGTCATGACGAAACCAACTTGGATAAATACAATACATAAAAATTCATGCAAACAGTTCAAAAATTTTCAGTTTTCACTTGCAACTTTCAACTTGGCTATCCTATTCTTAAAGTAGTTAGTGGCCTTATATATCCACAGTTTGATTCCAAACTCCACCAGATGGGTGCTTTCAGATACAGAAAGAGATGCTCATACGGGAAGCATGGCAGATGATGTAGATGTTACTTCGATACTACAGGTTTCCAGTTCTTTCCTGTTATCATTTTGTAGGGTTCCCACTTTTTGGAAAACATTTTTCTGCACTTTTGAAGAAATTTCAAAAAGATTTCAAGGACCCTAAGAATCGAATACAGAAATTTTAAAAAATTCAGAACATGCTCTTCCACCCATTACTCAGTACAGAAAGATATCCAACAGGTGTGACAGTTACCACTGCAAACCAATTACAACCAATATCATGAGCTATGATATTGAATGCCACTTCGTCAATGTATTCCACGCACACATTATATTAGAGTAAAACTAATGACTTTTTATAGTAAAACAGAATTTTTAAACAAATATTGCTAACTTTAAAACTGAACTACCACTGACTGGATGGTTTCAATGCATGTTCTGGCCATCTAGGTTTTGGTTTTTAATGGTTTTCCAAGATTACTTTAGGTGGATGCCAGGATTGTTTCTTACTAAAGGCCATGGTCACTTCTTTCCATGTTTCCTGACTGTCCAAACCCCTGGTTTCATCTCTTAATGACCTCGCTGTAGACAATATGTGAAGCCCAACTTCATACATACCTACCTTCTACATTAAAGCTTACTTTACACATTATTTTTACATTGTTTCCACCGAGAACATGAAATTTTCTCATGCCTAGGGTTCCGCAAAAATATCTGAACAACTTTTAGCTGCTCCCTACAGCAAATAATTCACCTGCTACTTCTGATATTCTGCCAATCAAACAAAGTTCATTTTGTGACCCAAAAGCTATACATTTAAAACGACCACTTATCTGTAATTCATGCCTCACGCAAGTCTGTTGGCAGTTCTGCACTGATAAGAACTAATTCACCCTGAGCCTATTTCAGAATCATTTTCCTAAAAACAAGAAAATCATCTTGCCATTGTTGCATATTGTGGAGCAGCATAATTTGATGAATTTTGCACTTTGTGATAAAAGAATGAGATTTGATACGATTGATCGCCATATCAAGATGGTCATTTTAATCTTTAGGATGGACAAGCCCAGTATGTCCAGTGGCTGATATGTTGATAACCTCTAAATCAGGAGGTCTGGGGGTCCTCCCCTGGGAAAATTTTGATTTGAAGGTGCAAAGTAGGGGCTATTTCAGACGTTTACAAATATTAACTACAAATATACTGTGGATAGTTATATTAATATTTTTATTAGATAATTTCTTTGAGGGGGGGACAATTGCCCCTGTCCCCTATACAGGCATGCCAACGCACATGTTCTTAAAGAGTTTAATGCAGGCAAATCCACAGTGCAAAAAACTACTTGTGTTTTCTCATAAATTCCAACAGCTTAAGGCGGCGCCTACCTCACACTTCGAATATGGTGCAGTGTATTTGTAAACTGTTTTTTTCTATGAAACAATTCCATGTGTAGGTACCCATTGTGCCAACGTACGAAAAGAAATAACACTTCAGAGAAGGTTGGAACCTCATTGTTAAGACACTGTGCTCATAAAAAAACACTGTTTCTAATCCTTCCAACATGGCTAAAAACAACCTTTACATATTGCTGTACTTCAAAATGAACTATCCAGATATAATATGTGAAACTCAGATTGCGACGTGCACTGAACTTTGCTACAGACTTTCCACAAATAAAATCATATGGTCGCCGCTTAATGTCCCACAGTAAAAACGGTTCGGCAGGAACCTTGCACGCTATTTCAGAGCTTGGCTCGTTGAGGCGATGCTGTATTTGATGCGCGTTTCAAGGTTGCCCCCATATCTCTGTCATTTCTTAGCCTCTAAAGCGCAGGTAGGCGGCGCCCTTAAGCACACAAACAGAATATTGCCAGCATTAACTGAGGAGGAGCTGTAGGTCTCACTGATAACCCAGCAGCTCTTCGGAAGGTTGAGATGGACCAGAGGTTGCCAAACTCATTGGAGGACTTCATTTTGTGTATAAAAATTGTAGCAATTAAGTAGACACTGTCATCATGACCAAATTGAAAGTGTGGAAGCTGCATTTGGCAAGAATGTGTACTCTCTTGATGGCAGTAATGAGGAGCTCGGCAAATCCTTCTTAAAAGAAAGTACAGTCTTGCTTGTTTTTTATGCTAAGGAGATAGCAAACCTTGGAGTAGTAGAAACCACTGAAAATGCCAATTCAATAGAACAAGAACAGTTTTAATAATTTACTATTGAATATCTCTTTAAAAAAACCTGGTCACTTGATGACACGTTTTATTGCAACATTAAAAACGTGACGTAAAGGGAAGCATCAAATCATATAAAGTAAGAACAATGTTTAATTATTCTCACATTTCTGCTGTATTGGCTGTCAGAGAAGAGGTGAAAACATTGTTAGGTTTTTAAGTATGAGAATCAAGCAGGCCAACGTGTACTTTTTGATGAAGGAAGAATTCAGCTTGGGGCTAAGAGTAACCTTACATGCTTAGAAGAACATTATGAACCCACACATGTTGCTTAAATCTAGATGGAGCTGCTTTCGTACAAATTTTGAAGCCAGCCTATGCAAAAACCTCTGATGAATACACCCATAAGATTTTAATTCCATACATATTCTCCTTTGTGAAAAGTTATGAACATCTGGATTTGGTATGGGAGAAGTAAATTATCTACTCTCGAAAAGGTGCAGCAAGGTTAAAACGTAATATAGGAGTTCAATAATGTTATGTGGGAAAATTAAGCATACCAGTAAATCAGGAAAACTTCCGACGAGTTGACAGCAATGAAACTGAGCTTTTTTTTTTCTGTCTCAAGCTGTTATTTTTTTTTAATTGCCTTAGAAGAATAAGCAGCTTGTCATAACAAACAACAACATCTCTCTTCAAACCACCTTTGCAAAATATTGGTGCAATTTCTCCATGTTACCACAGAGTCAGATACTTACGTTATTGCATTCTGTGCAAGCTTCACAGCACAATCATTCCCAAGTGGTAAGTGGGCTTTACATCTTGTCAACAGCGAGGTCATTAGAGACGGTGACGCACAACTTGATACAATGATAGGAGTAGGGAGAAGAGTCTGCCATGACCTTTGTTAAGGAACCAACCCAGCATTTGCTTAGTCATTTCGGGAAACCATGGAAAACCAAAATCAAGATGACAGGAGCCGGGGATCGAACCCGAGTACTCCCTAACGTAAGTCAAACAAATTACAGTTGCACCAATTCACTTGGTCATATGCAGGGGTGTATTCTGTATGTGGAATAAGCATTACCAGTAGAAACTGAATATGTTTCAGCACTGGAAAGAGTTTACGGTACTTAGCAGTCCATGAAATTACTCGTCGTCGCAAAACAGCACGATCTCTACCCATGTTTCACACAGTAACTGGTTCCAATACCATATCTTGCTTTGCTGCACAAGGCAAGAAAAAATCGTGCGAAATGTGGAAGTCATTGCCTGAACTCGTTGATACTTATATTGTCCTGTCCCTACCATTCCAGATGAGGCAGTACTGTATCATTGAGAGAGTTGTGATCATATTGTATGACAGAACCTCTTCATATACAGAAATTAATACCACAAGAAATAAACTTGTTAGGAATAGCAATGTGCAACATAGTCTACGAACTTCAGCAGCTTTGGAACAGCACATAAATAGTTCATATTGGGAGGATATGTGAGGAGTTAGACACTTATTCCAAATCTTGTGCTGCCTGTGCTAACCAGCTGGGACTGTACAAAGAAACATGATGGCCTGTATGAGCCATACTGGGCAACACAACCAGAGGTATCCATATCCTGCTTGGAACTGGTAATATGCAGGTGTACAGACAACTGTGAGAGACAGTGCAAGTACAAAAAATCAGCATTTTCATACACAGTTCTGTGTGCATGTGACGACCAGTGTTAAAATGAACATATGTTAGCGAGTGGCAGTGTTCATAATTTTATTAGTTTCTTGTTTTACCATATGCCTACTTAAAATCAGACTTTAAATTCGAGTTTGCAATTAAAAAGTACAGAATCAAATTAAAATTGAAAGCATTCTGACAAAGACGTAGAAATTTGAAGTTTTCTGCCATCATTTTAAATTTTTAGACAGTCCTCGTGGATGACTTGCGAAGTGGCCCAATAGCATAAAATGATTATCTTGATGTGCCAATTAACCACAGCAAATTTCATGCTTTTACCAAATAGTCCACAAATATATTGCTATACTGCCCTACTGATGACAAGGGTGAGAGGGTTACTCGTTTCCAGTTATCAGTCCAATCAAAGCACACCATTTAAATTTGGCAAGGGAGAACATATGGGATTCAATATCATACTGGAATTAGATAGTTTAACTTTAATGGCTGAAAAATTACTTGTTACATATAATGATTCCGCTCTTTCACATGCAGCAGTTGGCGGTCCTGGCATTGTCTTGTTTAGCAAACTTTTTTTTTTAAATCTTTATTTTATTTTTTAATTTTAAATTTTATACTACTTCCTGTGCTGTTTGCAAGAACAATCACAATTTTTTGTAGAAGTGAAGCAGCGATACAAGTTCACATCTTAATCTTTGTATTATTTGAGGAAAATGTATTTGTTTCGAATTTCAGCCGGTTTGATAGCTTGGAAACAGTTTGCTTAACGATATGGATAGGCTACCTTCTGAAAAAACATTATTTTGGAAATATTTAAAAGGGGTATCAAATGAAAGAACACAAACGTAACCATATTGCCTTAGCTTCAATAGTGAAAACAAATTTTTTTTAATTTGTATATCAAATATATTATGTTCATTAAATGTGTGTTTCACATAAACATCATTTGTCTCTCTTATAATATTTTTGTTTATTCAAAGGAATTACAATTTATAATTTTTCTTAAGGTTTCTTACATAAAAGAACTTAACGAAGGTTCTGTTACATTACACATTACAGACAGTCTTGAAAATATTTTTGTTTCTAAAAATTTTGCCAGCTTTACATATACTATTGAATTTAGGGATGCTGACTATCGAATCAAGGAATTTTAGATTGTCAGCTATAAGACAAGAGGTTATTTGCACTGCCTATTTTAAAAATTGATAGTAAAAGAAACACTTAATGCTATTTTATTTGTAGGGCCTACATGTTTTTCGGCAACAAGGAAGGTTAGGAAATTTGTCTACTAAACTGATTTCTTGGTCATTAACAATTATTCTGCTTTACAGATTTTATTAAATAAGAAATTTTCATAACATAAATTCCAGCTGTTCTACCTACCTTAAATGAATGCTACACACATGGATTCTTCACCTTAATTCTCTGATAATAATGACTGTGCTGCATGCCTACACTGCACTGCTTTAATTCTCACATCAGTAGCAGCTTGTGTTACATGTCACGTAATGCCCATGCCACAACAGAGCCTCGACCCTCACAATCTCTTGGTTTCCGGTAGTTCACAATGCACTGAGTTGGTGTTAAGCAATGCATCAGCAACACCAGCAGAGAACTTCATTTCACCTAGTGGGTATCCCGATGTCCATTACCAAGTAACTTACCTGTTTATTATAAGTTCTCTTGGGACTTAAAATGACTATTCAATGGCTCACAACATATAACACTTTAGCACGCATGTACATCAGACCTATTTTTATTGGGTGTTACAGCTCGTCAACAGTGAAATTATTAGAGAGAGGTAGTTACATGCAATTTTACGCAAGGGCAGGAACTACAAAAGAAAGCAGCCTTGTAAAATTCTCCTGGAATGATTTCAGAAAACTATAAAAAAATCTGAATTATTACGAAGGCTAAAACTGGGATTCAAAACCTGGGCCCTCCCAAATGTGAGTCAAATGTGTTATCTTTCTTGTGCCACCTGAGTCTGAACATTATTTGTTTCATTTGCATGTACGCAAGTGTTTTTTAAACATCATTTTAAGTTTTTAATGTTGATCAACTCCAACGCTGTTCAAAAGCAGTGTATGTTGATGCTAGCAAGCAGACAAATTTAAAACATTAGGTACACATAAACAAAACTACAGTGTAGCAGGGCTGTGCCAGTAGGGAGGGGGCAGCTGCCCTTTTGGAGAAGGGATAAGTAAATTATGCCTCCCACCCCTCTTTCTTTTCCCAGATTTACATTTCAGAATAACATTTCGTTGAGTTGTAAGTTAGTAGGTAAAATTGTAGATAATCACACCCAAAGTATCAAAAGACACTATTGGAAAAGTATTTTTTTTTATTCACTTTACCTCCTTCAAAGAAACGTTTTGTCTGGTGACAATTCCCAGCACATATGTATATCGTCGTTGATTTGATGAAACCTCCTATGTGCCAAATTATAAATAGTAGGCTATGTTAAAGTTATTTTCTCTGTGCCTGTGCTTGTACTACAGTTTACACAGATGGATAGAAATTATGCTTTTATGACTACTGTAGTTGGTAACAAATACCATAACACTGTTAGTGTCAATGGTTTTTTGTCTCGCCTGAAAAAATTTGATTTTAACACATAGATTTCATTAAATCAGTGACGATATGTAAAGAGGAAACTGATGAAAATATAAAAAAATGAAATAAATAAATATTGTCACCTTGTGAAAAGAAAATGTTTTAGTAACTGAGAATTACACGTTTTTTCTTACTATGACTATAAATTTATTATATTTGTGCATTACTACAGCCTAAATTTAATGCTGTAGGGCCTATTTTTGTATTTACATACAATTACAGATAAAAAAAACCTTTGGTGGTATCACATTTAGTAAAATATAAATGAATGTGTAAAATAAGTAATATTTTTAATTAATGCCGTCTTAAAACCCTAAAATACTTACAGGTGATTGATCGAAAACCTGTCTAACCTTTGGTGATTCATAAAATTTGTGCATGTGACCAAGCAAACCTACGTAACCCCAGCACATTTCTTACGTAAATGCCATAAGCCTAGTACACTCAGTTATCAGTTTTGAACAAGAAGGTGTACACCATCTTGTTTAAGGTGACTTGCATCGTGTAACTGATCCACTAGTATGTAAGTACCTAGTTTGCATGCAAGGTCTTGCACTCTAGCTAGAATCATTTAGAGGCTAATTTCATGTGCCTTCTTGTGCGAGTTGGTTATGTTTTTATTTGGCACATTTATGCACATCAATTTATCCTGGTACTGTCTATTTGAAAGTAGGATACCAACTGAAGACTTGTGTAGACCAAACAAATTTATTTTTCCATTTCTATCCTGTATGTAATTGACGTCCTATATAATTTAAAATGAAAAATTACATGTTCTTGTTAAGGGTGATAAAATAAAACAATACAAAAAGTAATAAAGGTTATCATATTGCCTGATTTTTGGCATATAGGTATATTAAAGCAAGCATGCAAGTACTACTGTGTATACAGTATGTTCATGGGGCCTGTACACAAGGTAGTGCACACACATCTGCTCACCTTTTGTGATCACTTTTTTCCTCAAGAAAGATAACCATATGTACTAGGCTTTACATTTGGTTCAGGTCCACTCCATGGCTGTTTCCGAATACAGGCTTAATGGACCCCTTAGGATACGAGATCCATAGAAAGTGCACTTAAGTGGATGCCACAATGTTGGCTTAGTTTCCAAATTCTCACTAGGAAATAGGGATGCTGATGCATCTCTTCGTGCATCCAGTACCAACAGATACAACACTCGCATCCACACATTAGAATTTGGTCGTAATTTGTTTATATTGTTTTCGCTGAATTGGTGCATGTGGTATCTAGCAGACTAGCAGAGTATTAGTTCTGGCATTAATATGGATAAATTGTGCGTTAAAAACTACTTTTCATTTAAAGTGGATAAATTGGCGTCGAAACGTAAAAATTGTGAAACATGTTGTTAAAGATGCTGACCATTTGAGCAACTTCATTATACACATTCATCATTTCAAGAAATTATTTGCTGTAAGTATATGTTCATCAAACATTACATGGTGCAGTAATAACAAATCTTGATTTCTATTAACATTGCTGAACATAACCTCAAAAACCGAATTACAGATAGTAGCGGTAGCCGTAAAGGAATTCAGATGTAATTTATCCTTTCATTACAGCCATTTAGACAATGGTCACATGAACAAAGGGATGCCAGGATGTGAGATGCATTCATTGTATTCGGAAACAGCTCATGTCCAAATACTTTAGGTTAGGTTAATGAAACTTTTCTTTATGTAGGACTACTTCTAAAGACAACAAAAACATTTTTCATTAATAAACTATAGTTATAAATAAATAGTTTGGCGTGTATGTGATAAGCAACTACTCTTGATACTTACCAAAGAAAAATGACAATTTATTGCAGTTCTTTCTCCGACAATGGATGTAGGCTGAGAGATAGGCATACATAACTTGATAACTTGTGAACATAAAATATGGTAAAACCAATTGCATACGTTCTGTTGCAGGAAAGTATGATGAATGATTTTTCCCAGGTAGCAAACACATAGTATTGTAAAGTCAATATTTACACTTTCTTTTCTGGCCTACATTAGGTTACGAGGACTAAACTAAAAACAATAGCCCAGAGTTTCAATTTTCTACTTTATCAAAACATAAAACCCTTCATACACATAAAGTATAACTTTCAGTGGTTATCAGTCTCATAATTTAAAACAGATAGGTACAGGTTAAATTAACTACACAATCCATTGAAATTAACAACTGTCCTCCACTCAAACGTCTAAATAATAATCTCCGTTTCCGCAAGTTCCTCGTCAGATGGCAACACAATTTTCGCAGGATCAATGAAATTTTTATCAATGAGTGGCAAACCTAGCTGCTCCCTTCGTCTTAGTTCCAAGAAAGCTTCTCGTTGTGCCCAGTTATTAAACGCAGGATCCGGCGCATACGCGAAGACAAATGTTCCAAGCACAATGCACAGCGTCACAGAAAAGAATAAAATTGAATGCATTGCATTCCGATCGGCTGCTTTATCCTTGAACTCAAATCCGTAGCTCATCCAGTTCTTTTCTTCAGTAACTGCCGATGTCTTAACCTTTTCGTCTGCAGTCACGGGCACAGTTTCGTTGTTTTTTCCAGAAGTTGATATAAATCGCGGAGAACACGAATAAAGTGACGAAATTCCGCGGCAACGAAGGCCTAACATAGAAGCCCTAAATAAATGCGTCATTGTAACAAAAACAGAATAAGACGAAATTACAAACAAGGCACAGACAGTATGTCTGGTAGGCAGCTAGCAGAAGTTAAAAAAACAGATGACGACCGTTTGTAAATTTTTATGAAATCATAGAGTACATAACACATTCAACAAAATTTGTCATTTAGGCCATAATTAATTCCGCCGATAGAGTCGCTGTGCTCAGTCACCAAAATATCGTGTACGTGTTGTGTGCTACTGGGTTAGGAAATTCGGCAAAAATATTTTATACAAAATATACTTAATTAATTTCACATAAATTACTTATTTCGGTACTAAATACAACTCAGGCCATACGAGTTTATATTGCTCGAAATTAAATATCACCTTCTGACAACATCACATACAATGTTCTCACTGCGAACTTTTAAACAAATGTACGCAGTTCTATTTCCACTGCTTAAGTGAGTAAATATATCTTACAGGCGTACCTATTAGTTTGAAAATAATGATGAAAGTGACATGTTCTGGGTGAAGGTCAGAGAAGGTAGGTGTACCAAAGTACCACATGGGCTTTGACGTGAAAACCCAAACACCTACATTGGTAGGCTGCTCGTCATTGGTGGAAGGCGCGGGTCTCACGCCAGTTTGGCGACGTCGACGTCCTCTCTGGATCCTCCACACAAAAGTTTATTTATTTATTTTCGTTCTGTTTGACCCCATATACGACTAAGTCGTGGGGGTATAGAACTCGTCAATTTTTACATTACATATTATACAAAGTACTATACATAACTTCAACAGTTTAAGTACAAGAAAATTATAGTATAACTAAAGATAAATAAAAAGGAAAAAAAAACTTGAATTGTTTGAAAATGGTACAGCATATCCGCTTTACAATACAAACTCAATATATTACATGGGTGATTAAATGCATACCGTTTGGAGACAAAAACAATTTTTGAATGGTTTGTAAGTGATACAGCACATCTACACAATACATTACAATGGTGGTTAGGTACATGAATAGGCCTACTTCATAGGGAGAAAGGTTCATGTTACACTTACATATATTATACATTACAATACATGATAGCTTCAGTTCATTATAAGTTACAGTACATATGCTCTAGATAATTGACAGTTAAGATAGACATCTGGGTACAGTGTGAATAAAGTTATTTGTAAATTCAGTTTTTAACTAGACTACCTTATTTTAAGTTCAAAATGAAATCCTCTATTTCCTGTAGGGTGTAAAAACATGTATTATCAAATATTTTGTGAATTACTTTGTTAAATTTCTGTACATTTGTTTCTGATGCAATTTTCTTTGGTAGCATATTATACCATCTAAGACCAGTATTGTAAAGACCTTTTTCAAGAACTATGCGTTTATGCTGTATGACCCGTAGCTTATGACTATTTTTTGTACAGTAGTGGTGTATATTGTCATTTTTTAGGTATGTATGTATATTGCGCTTAACAAACTTAAGTAAATGTATGATGTATTCAGTATATACTGTTTTTATATTATAATTTAGAAAAAGGGGTTTGCAGGTATTCCTTTTTTTGATGTTAAATACAATGCGTAGAGCCTTCTTTTGTATTATGAATATTCTGTTACTGTGGCTAGAGTTTCCCCAAAATTCAATTCCATAGGTCATAACTGTATGAAAGTGCGCAAAATATACCATTTGTAGAGTTTTTGTATCTAACATAGTCTGAAGAGCCCGTAACATGAAAC